>JACCGJ010021985.1:0-38799 GCA_013407085.1 Atriophallophorus winterbourni | reverse complement strand
GTGATAGCACTCCGTTAACTTTAACTCTGGCGTCGCGATCTGACAGATAGTCACACAACCATGAGAGGAGTGGTTCACATATTCCTGAACGCATCAGTTTTTGAAAAAGCAGATGATGATTATTGACTCTGTCAAACGCTTTCGAAATGTCTAGGTAACAGACGTGGATGCAAGAACTTCTATCCAACTCTTTCGTCCAGTCGTCTAATGCTATGAGAAGATTTGTGAGACAGGATCGGTGAGATCGAAATCCATGCTGTGCTGGCGAAAACAAATTAAGCGATTCAAAGTGCGCAACCATTCTTTTCGAGACTATACGTTCCATGACCTTAGCAATAACAGGTAAAAGTGTGACGGGACGATAATTTGCAGCATCAGATCGGCAGCCGTCTTTAAAGATAGGTGTTATCACGCCGGACTTCCAATCTTTTGGTACCACTCCCTTAAGCAACGAATAGTTAAACAGGCTGACGGTGACAGAACCTGAGCACATCCGGTGTAATGCCATCCGCTCCTGGGGATTTTCTTACATTTAGTTTCAGCAAAACACTTGCGACAATCACTGGATTTATTGAAATATCACACAATGTTTCGATTCCTTTTTCGATTGAATACTCAGAATATTCCACTAAAACATTAGGCACGAACACTTTAGAATAGTAAATTGCTAGAGCATTTGCGGTTTCCAACGATGTTTCAGTGAGTTTTTCACCATTCTGGATGGGAAAAATACCTGGTTGGACTTTTGCTTTCGCGTTCATAATTTTTTCAGGTAACTTAGGGTTGCGTTCCATTTTTGACACGAGCATCAATTGGTGCGCTTCCTTATCCTCTCGAATAAGTGCAGTCACTTTGTTGCGTAACAAACGGAAATGTTGCCAAGAAGTAGAAGTATTGTTGACTTTATGTTACACCCAAGCTGTTTTTTCAGTGCTATCCACTTTTTTGTTCTTTTGTGGACAACATAACGAAGTTTATGTACGCACCTTTTCTGAACGATCTGCGAGTTCTCGTCTATCTCCAGTTTCAGAAAACCTACAAGTTCATCCCATTGCGAGTCGGGGCTTATGTTGTCCGCCTGAAAATGCGAAATCTGCACGAGCGATTTACTCCGGGCCAATTTAATTACCCGTCGAACCATTCCATTCGGAGCAATCGATTTCTGAGTACTGCAAACTTATTCGAACACAAGCACTGAATGGTCACTAAGACCCAGCAGAGCCTGGAATTCGATCGCTTCAATAGATTGTTCTTCCGGTGTCAACACCAAATCCAAGACAGAGGGGCAGTCAGAACCTCTCCTCCTCGTGCATTCGTGAACATGGTTGTATAATGGGACTGAATCTAATAGTTCTCTAAATCGGTATTCTAGCGTTTGTGGGGAGTGATCGTCCCTGAGATAAAGGGTGGACAGATTAAAATCACCCATAATAAGTGTCGTTGCTTGCTGTGTGCGAGTCAAGCGCTAAAGCACTTGTATCAACCTTTTGTTGTACGATTCTGTAGATGAAGGGGACCGGTAGACCAGACCAGACAACAGCGTTAAAGAGCACCAAATTGTATCCTCGAGCGTGAATTCTGTGTTGTCTATTGGATGGCACTGGAGTCGATTATGATAATAAAAAGCAACACCACCACCACTTCTCTATCGGTGGTTCGTTATCAAATTCATATTTGGAATTGATATCTCCGTTTCAATCAATAGGGAAGAATACCATGTTTCTGTAATGGCGATAATGTCAGGTCAGTAGCGTGAACATATCTCGGTTAACTCAGCTAATTTGTTCGGAAGGCTTCGCGCATTTGTATATAAACATCTTATAAAGTTTGTGGTGTTCAAATCATGAAACGTTATCAATGGGCCGACTCGGTTAGAGTCGGAATGCTCAAATTTTTTCGAGCTATCGATTGACATTCAGGTTGAACCTCGTCACTAGGCGTTTGTGGCTCGGTACTATCCGTTTGCTTGCTTTCGGCTATTACCCTTGACAAGCTCAACTTGACGTTTTGGGTAGGTTTTTTCTATTAGCTTTCCATTCACGTTTGATAGTATCGGTCATTTCAGTCGTGAGGAATGTTAACTCTAAAGGGCTGAGACCTTGCCCTTTATAGTTGGCAGTACGCGGTATCATAAATACATCCACAAGTATGGCATTTTTAATACCAATTGTTTCGGCCAGATATTTCCACTGTTTGTGATCGTGCTCAGACTTTCCTTGCGATGGTACGTCAGCAGCATCTTCCGGAACACCTAGAATTACAACACTTCTTGGATTACTTTCTTCTCTAGATTTCTGCGACGACTTTCGCTTCCACCATGGTAAGTCTGCATGGATACGACATGTAGTCTCGGGATCACCTCTAAGAAGGTAAGCATTTGAGAGTACGTTTTTCATGTCCTCCACAGATTGCAGCGTTATTATTTAATGGCAAATGTTTAGGTGAGATTTGGTCAAGTTGTTGAAAAACCTGCGAAATCGAGGTAGTCAAGTTGAAATCAGGTTGGTAATAGTGAACGAAGCAACGGATGCTCAGCGGCTGCATACTGTTTAGCTTTTACGACTTTGGAAATAGATTTGATAATGATCTAGAATTATAGAACATAGAACCAGCGTTGTTCGAGTTAATAATAAAGGGAGTTTATTAAATTATGACGCTAGCTGCAAAACAGTAAAATTTAGTAAGATACATTGATACATTCATGAGCGTACCAAGAAAAAAATTCTAACTTTCGTTTTATGGAAACTTGCCTACATGCCCATCCCACGCATTAACGTTATGATTTAATCGATTTTACTTTGGGCAATACTTCATCGACGACACAAATTAGAAATAAAATCATAGAGAATGAGAAGTAATTCGAGATAAAGTGGCGTGGAGTATTCTAACTCTGAAGAAATGAGGTCGGGAAATCACTTTCTCGCAAGTATTTTAGCGTCACCTACGCTGACTGTTTATAACTACTTAATGGAAAACTGTCATATTTCAAAGGATCTACTTATTTTGGTGTTGAATAGAGTAGGCGATATTTGGGTAGCAGCAAATGCAATGAGATGTTTCAAAACAAGTTATGAAACCATTCGACAATGGGAGGAACATGTTTTGCCGATGGTAAAAGCAGGTGCTTGTTTCGTTTGTAAAATAGAGATTATGCCGACGTTTAGTCGAAATTGTTTGAGCTTTGAGGTGCATCATACTTTCGTCAAAATCAATGCGTTCAATCAAAACGTTTGACAGAATCGCCAATCGATAATAGACCGATATTCTAGCACACACTTGACGTACCGGATTAGTTACAAGACACCCATGTATAATACTTGTGGATTTCAATGGTTTTCTAAAACAATTTACAGTTGGAATTGGCTGTGTGGTTGTTCAAACTGTTCAAACTTCTACTCGCCCTGCGTTCCTGTTAGTTTGATTTAAATGCTGTCTAGCGCAGATCTCTGATACGCAAGTTTCATGTAAACCTTTATGATTATTACAACGCCGTACTCATGTGGCATCCACAATTAAATCTAATTTGCCACTAAGTGACGTCGAAGAGCCATTCCAAACGCAACGTCATCTATCACGCACATCTTTCGCACCACCTAATGGGTTCAAACAGAATTTAAAGTATTACAATTTGCGTGAATTGACGACAGATTGGTGTGCCAAAATGTTCTACACGGGTAGGATGACATCAGTCATTTGACCAGATAGCGCAGAGGCTGTCTGGACTTATTCACACGAGAGCATTTGTCACTTGATCGCGACTGCGCTTGTGACACGCCTCAAGGTGTGTTGTTGAACAATGCGCGTGAAATAATGACCTGCCTGTAGCGTATGATTTACCGCGCACAACGTGGTGGGTCTGCGTTGCTGAGCGGTTCGCGAAGTTGTTCCTAATTGATCCTGGAAGATTTATAGTTACTTCTCTCTCGTTGATAAGTCATCCTTCAGGTCGAGCAACGACCAACCGCGACAGAATAACGTAGAATGAGATTGGTGAAGAACTGTGCGTTTATGTAGATGATGTCTTCAGCACTTACACTGCTTTCACTTGGTTCATAATATATGATCATTTAATGTTTCAATAGAAAATATGAGAACACTGGGTTTTGTATCTTCACAGAAAATTCACGTCGTTGCTGGTTTATGATTTTATGATTAGGCACATAAAATAGTTTCAATCAATTGCTGTATTGAACTTCATGTGATTGTGTAGAAATCAATTAAACGCTCGCACATTCCGGGAAATGACTTGAGAATGCTCAATGCTATCTTTTGATGATATTATGAAAGTAAAGTATAGCCCTGCATGGTGCTTTCATAGAATCTTCCTCCCTTACGGACCACAACCTATTTCTGCATTTTGCCGTCATGAGGTAGATACAGAGAAAAATTGGAAGCAAACCACTGGTGAATACATGAATATCATTGTGATTTAGGATTCAACAATTAAACAGGTTATAAATGGCCAATAAAATGTTTTGCTCACATCCGCAAATTTACATACAGCAAGCGGATTCTGTCTCTTCTATTTTCCTCAGGTGGAGACTGACACATTAGGTTTAGTGTGCCTTCAGACGTAGAAAATATGTAATTCATTTTTCAAGTAACTTAATTCATATTGAATTTTAATATGGATACTGATAATTCTAACTCCCAGAATGAATTATTCTATTCACATTTGGATTGATATACACAAAAACTCTAAAAATATTTATAACTGACTTCTCAATCCCAAAGGAAGTAGTGCCATGAATGATGACCCCCTCCATCCATTGCCATTTATATTAAAATGTGCTCTGATATATGTCAGATATAACTGAATTAAGTATAATTGATCATACCAGTAATTAAACCAAATCAAGAATTCATTTTTCCGTAATATTGCAATTATGTATGTGTTTATTTCATTAAAGGGCTATAGTGATTCCATATGTGATTCTGCAAGGTATTTGAAAATATTCGAGACGGATCGGGAGTCCATAATCACGTTACCAAAAACTTGCTATAACCGATTAATTGCAAACTTTATTTTCATGTATATATGTGACTCTGTTTTCAATATTATTCGGATTTGTTTGTTCTTATATAGATATGCTCGCTCTGGTAATATATATTTTCAGATGAATATACGAAACTGATCGCTTTCCCCAAAGTGAATTTTCCACTTCATTCATTTGTGCTTTCCCAGAAACGTTTGGCATTAATGTCAAGTCTTTGACGTTTGACAAATCTTGTCAACCGGAATCGCACTACACGGTCGTCAGACGCGTACAAACTGGTGTAAATTCATTGTCTCTCGTGAAATGAGTTGTTCATCAAAACCGCAAAAATGCTCTCATCTGTAGCGCAAAAATTGAATTGCTTGACATACATTTTATCTATTGAAATTGTGGAACCAGATGGGAGAAATCGTAGAAAGAACTGATCCGCATTGAACTGATAGACATTTTTAAACTGGCAAAACATTCTGCCCAATGAATAAAGTACTTGTTGTTCTTGTTTTGAAATTCCTTGATGGAGAAAACAGTCCAACTGACTAATTAGTCTGAATCTGGTCTTTAGTTTGTTATAATTTAAGGATATTCATTTTGTTCCGATATGAACTGTATAAAAAGTTTTGCAAACGCTTAGTTTGATAAGAGAAATAAAATTTAATAGGCAGCAAAAGAGATGGGAATAAGAACTGTGCATCGTCTTTTTTCATTCGATTGCAACTTTTTTTCAGTTCGGCCGATAAACAATCATGGATAATGCCTATGCTTTCACATTTAAAACCTAAAAGGTGAAACCTGCAGAATTGCAACTTATTCCCGTAACAGAACATAACAATTTATAATCTTTGCTGCTATTCAGCGTAATTTTAAGTGATTAATGTAAATTGAGTTGATATTTACTTTGATTCGTTCAATTTAAGTGCATTATTGCGTTGACATTTTTGATGTATGGCGTCAATTGGTACTTAATCTCAATGAAGACAGTCACTCCAGGTAATAGAAATAACCACTGGAGCTCTTTCTGGAATACTGTAACACTAACAAATAAAAATGTTCAGACTGCTGATTAATGTTTCAGCATGTATTCCAACTGAGAAATCATATTATTTCGGATTCTTTACTCAAGAATAATCGCCCGATTCATTCAGCAAGACAGATGTTGAGAACCATTGATTGTCTCAGGCGCACGGGGATCTCGGTGATTGCCAGAACGTGTTATATTTCACGCGTGAGAATATCAGCAATAGCATTGACCTCAATACAAACCCAATTTGGTTTGGAAGCTTCATAGTTGACTGCGAAACCGATTAGATTGTTTTCGTTCGAAGCAAAGCACAGCAAGTACAACATAAGTATTATATATAACCATTGGCGCTTTCATTGATGATATTCATGACTGATTGAGGGCATGTATACTTTAGCTACTCGAATAACTGGTTTTGTTCTGCTTACATTTATCGGCTAGAGATAGAATTAGCAGGATCTGCATGAACTGAAATGAATGGAAAGTAATAATAAATATTTAAAATTTTAAGCTACTGCAGAATGAGGGCAACAAAGACCGATCGCTCACTAATACACGAGGCGCGTATGTGAATGCGTTAATTCGCATGGATCGGAACGAATTTACAGTTATTTGACCCTTTCCGTTCGTTTCAATCGTCCAATGTTCACGACGCACAAGTTTCTGATTTTACTGTTCCAACCGGATAAATGCGGTCTTAAGATTCAAGATTCAAGATTTAGAGTGAAAAAAGCAAATAGCTGTACAATACCGTAGGATATACGTATAAAAATTAAACAAATCGTAATTTAATGTTTGCGTTCATGTGCTTCAAATGAGGAGCAAAAGTAATTATAATTGTGACATGGAGAGCGGAAATTACAAATTAAAATATATGATTGGGTAATTTGTTTTCCAGGTGTGTGTGTGTGTAAGAATGAACCACGGGGGATATCAGTAAACTGGGTCTAACACAGTGTTTTGTTCCACAAACACTGCACATTAGTGTATACACAAATAATATTGGTTTGGGTGAGTAACGATGATGTATGGATGGTTTCTAATGGTCCGACCCCCTGAGAGCCAGGCCTTTGTGGTTATTTGAACCGTCTTCTGAGTTTAAGTTTACCGTATCCTAGCAAGAAATTGCAACAGGTTGTTTCTGAAGCTGCTTTTAATGTGCTGATTCTGACGTCATAGGGAATATTTTTCCTGCCTAGTCTACAAGTATGTCTGGCGAAGTCTGTCATAACACTTGTTAGGAATGTGAGTTTCGAATGATTTGGTCCGTCACCTTTGTAATTCTATGACCGGGGTGTCCTATGGATACACGCAACGACGCATTCCGGCGCTGATATCGTTTCAGCGATGTAAGGCCACTGTTTGTTTTCGTGTTGTTGTTGTTTAACAGCCTTCGCCGTATTGCGTTGAGGATCAGGAAATGTGGATAATTCTGAACCTGTGTTTAGATTCATCCACATCTACATATGACCAATCCCTGTGTCCAGGTCATCATAATCATAATCATCATCACCATTATCAGAGACAGCATTCCACCGGTAGTTTGTACCGGATGCTTAACTGCCATACAACCACGAAAAATTTAAAATCATAAAAGATGGGGAGGGTGAGACTTAAATAGCTATGGATTCGGTAGAACAGTTAGCACAAATAAACTGGAATGAGGTGCCTACACCTCGCATGGAACATGCATACAATTTAGTTTCGTGAACGAGTAGAGTCACATATGCACGACAGCATCATTGCGGATATCACTGCCATGCATCATGAAAAATTTCCTCGTCACTCCGCGTCAAAACATACAATATTAAGCACACTCTCCAAGAAGATGATTAGTGCAAAGCCGTCATTGAACACGGTTTAGGGACACACCCTGAAGAGTAACTAACGACTGTGATATCTGATCGCGAACACCCCAGCCAGAAAAGCGTTCTGCGTGAACTTTCTAAAGGCTTATAGTAAGGGATTTTAGCTGCGTACACTGTGTGTTTGGTGACCATGATATTTACGCCAATCGGGATGTGACGTCGCGAAAATAATCCGTTTCGTAAGTTTGTGTTCCGGCATCCGTAAAACGAAACGAGCCAGCGTGACCAATTCAGGTTGATCTGCTTAGATTACCGAAAGTCTTATTTAGGAGAGCATAGCTGCGTATGTATCTGAAACAGCTATCTCTCACAATGCTGCTGAGACATTGGTTGTCAAATACTTCGAGACGGCAAATGTGCTCTTTGCGTAGTGTCCAAGCTTCGTACCAATACATTAATATGGCCCTAACTTGCGCTTTGTAAACTATATCTTTATGTAACAGTGACTGTCCATTCTGACGCCAGAGGTGACCAAAGTTGCGGAATGCTAAGGTCGCCTTAAAAATGAGTGCCGATAGTTACAACTACTGAGATACGTGAAACGATATGCAGTTTTAAGAGCATGATTATCAAGTAATAAAGTATTGTTTGATAAGTCGATATCTTGCAGCAGAACACTGCATTTCAAATGTGCAAAACGCTTTCCGAATGCGAGCTCAATACTAGCTAGCTTGTTCAGTATAGCATGCGCATCTGTGTACGAGTCGACGATTAGAGCTATAACATAAACATAGTCGAAATCAAAATGTATACCACCTGGCAATATGTGAACTCCAAAAGCTTGGGTTCGATCGTTGCACAATTACATGATGGCATCAAGTACGAACTTGAACAGAAAATAAGATATCGGACATCCTTGTCAGATGTCACTTATGCTGGGAATTTCAGAAAATGGTTGTTGTAATCCTGAATGCATCAAGATGTATGAGCATAAAATGCACGCAGTATGTTGACTTACTTTTGCCAAACGTCTTTGCTTAGCATGTTGCTTTGATTGGCTGAATCAAATGCCCATTTGAAGTCTAAAATGATGGCTAGTGGCAGCTGCATATAAGTGTACCCCAGTTTTAAGATATGTGGAAGAGTAAAAATGTGGTCGGCACAGCCCATTCCAGGACGGTAGCCATCTCGCTGGTCTGGGATCTATGATTCCCTGTGCGATGTTAATCTTCGAATGCATGTGGATGCTAGGAATCTCGTGATGATTGATGTGAGAATTATCCCGCGGTGATTGGAACAGTCACTTCACAAACCTCTTTGAATATCCGTTTAAAAAACTCATTGTCCAAAACTCTGTGGGATGGATTCCGACAACAATACTTCACGAAGAAAATCGAGTAGTCTATTGGTTACGATTTGGCAACATTCCTTGAACAGAACAGGAGGTATGGCATCGGGGCTAGCAGTATTATATTGCTTCATGGATTGGATACATGCTTTAATTTCTAAATCATTGGGAGGATCTACACTAACATGCCAAGACCATATTGCTTCAAATATGTCTATGTATCAGTTTTGGGTGGTCAGCTAAATTTTTCTTTGAAATGTTCTCTGTCTATCCTCAAGCCCCCCTCAAGTTCTTTCCTTACGCGTCTACGCTCTTTATTGTGTCCAGAACCAAAAGGTATTTGGCGATGCTGGTAATGAATTTCAATAGAGCACTGTGGAATCCAGTGGGACTTTTGGCGGCGTCCCACATAACACCCGCTATCGTTTATAGTTTTTCATCAGCAGTTATACACCGATCAACTGGGAGTGAGTTACGTAAGGTGGTCTTATAAATTTCTTGAACAGCAGGCTGAGAGTTTTTTTGACAGCAATGCGTTTCCTATTCGAATGTTTCCTACTGGAGAACTTTAACGGTAACCTAAATCGAAAAAGAGCATGATCAGAATCTATGCAGGTATTACAAAAGGAACGGCTGTACTCAATGCAACTTCTCAAGCGAGCACTTATTGAAGCATGGCGATTTGGGCTAAAGGTTGGCTTCAATCCGGTGAGCGCCATGTGGCACTTTGACGCATTTAATATCGGAAGAAAGCGCTATTAATAAATAATAGAGATTGTGTAGAGAATTGTATGAACCATTCACCATGTTTTGTGCGTTGGCATTCAAATCCATAAATACCACCTAATTGTGATTCATACGCTAAGACAATAATATCGGAGCTGTTTTCAGGTCGCTAAAGAGCGTATAGATCGTCGTAGAAGGCGTTCTTCTCATCGTCAGAATTGGTGTCAGTCGGGGCGTAATTTGCTACAATAAACAAGCCTCGCTGATTAGAAGATTTTGAGTTTGGTCTAATATTAGTGACTAGTCAAACTGTACACATCTCGCTATTACAAGGAATCCAATCGATTAGACGGATTCGGCAAGTGCATTCAGCACTATACCAACACCCGCCTGTCCGGAAATGGCGGCTACAGAATCATCGAGCAGCTCAAAAGGTAGCAAGTCGAAATGTTTGGGGCAGTAAGTTCTGTAATCATAGATGGATCATATGAGAGCGTTTCTGATAGACCGCAAACATCAACAGTTAAACTATCTTTGATAATCGGTCAATGCAGCTTGATGGCCTTTCTGAGGGTTCTGACATTCATAGATCCCGTGTGAGTAGAGGTCCGTGGATTCATAAAGTGATCAGTATATTCGCGAATAGAGGATGTTCCAACATATTCAGCACGTTCATTTCTAATGTTGGGAATAATAGAAAAAGAATGGTTAATATTGGAAGGAAAACAGTCAGAAATAGTTTGCATAGTAGGGCCACCAGGAGCTTGTTTTTGTTTACCCGTCTTGCTGTTAGCGTCAGGTAAGGCAACCCCGTATATCGTGCGTGACGGCCAATCCTCTGTGAAGTTGGGTTTTGTAGTTATAGCCATGATTATGTGCGGGCTAGAATACAGCAGGTCGCCCATGTCTAGACAGGAGAACAATTAGGGTTCTCGACCAAGCCATTTGGCTATAAAGCCTAACAAGCAAGACAGCAGGTTGGGTTTAGTCCGTATTCGTCTGACCTCTATCCATTGACCCACCCAGTATGAGTGGCTCTGAAGGTACTCGGAGAGCACCATCTAGCATATCTCACTGGGTCATGTAGTACACAAACTATCGCACCACGTTAAGGTCCAGTCTCAGCGCGATGGGTAGATAGACACGATGCGATACGCCCAAATTTATTTCAAGCACTGAAGTTGGTGTTCGGTGGATACAATCAATTTTTTTACTCCCAAGACGACTGATACGTAAGATATGTCAAGAGTAACGCAGATTTCATTAATTTCTAATACCTGTTTCAGTTTGGACTTGACATTTATGGCTTTAAATGCGAGCTAATGCAATTGCTAGCGAGATTCACATGATGACGATGAACTACCAAGTATCAAGGCAATAATGCCCCGTTATTTTACTGCAGATGTATACAAACTCGGTGTTATTTGTTGTTTAATAGTATTGTTCTTTTGAGCAAATCTAAAACATGCGACTGCATTCCGCAATTATTGACCATGATTATTATTCATTTTATTTCATAACACAGGTTTTCTATTCATTGGTTACAGCTCCTCGAAACGTTTTCTGTAAATATAATTTCTCAGCATGTTTATTCAATTCTGTGGACATCCGTAAATGGATACCTTTAACCTCAACATATCACTGTCAAAAGGATTTGTAAAGATTGAGAAACAATTATTTTGTTGATACTTTGTAATCCATTACCGTGTCTTTTTTATTAAACATTTCGAATAAAAATTTTACATTCTCCATTCTTCTTCTGTTCAGTTTAGCTTTGCAAAAATACAAATATCACTAGAGCGTAATAAAATAAATTCTGTGTGACTAGATCGTTTGACATTAAAACCTATAATTATTGTTTTGTGCAATTGATCTGTGCTTGCACACCCGGGGTCTCTAATCACCTTGTCAACAGACTCATTGTATCTGCCATCATTTCGTAGAATCAAATATCGTCTGCATTATTTAATTATAGGTTCTAACAAAAACCTATTCATTTGAGGCCACATCATACCCTTGAAATTTGGCGCGAAATTCGAAAATGCTGCACGTTAGATTATTCGCCTTTCATTCAAAATAGATAATCTGAATAATTATTTTTCCCTGAAAATGCACATACTCACGCATACTCGTGCTCGGCTTTAGAGGCACACTGACACAGGCTACGGAAAGCGCGCAGATTGCATTCATCTTATACGCGTGTGCATCCATCCGTGAAGCAGATTACATCTGTGCTTCGTTTTGCTTGTTCAACTATTCGTGGATACATGTTCTCCAGAGGGAAACAGTTGCCTAAATAACGGACAGTCTGCCGTTACTCAAGTGAGGTCATATTTTATAGACACTCGCATTTGAAGATGCAATTTCTCAGAGGGTATGATGCAAGTTGGCGAGACACGAAGTTTAATGTTTATGGGTTCTTGGTAAACAATTAGCTACTGAAATTGGCCTAAAAGTATCTGGTGAATTTAGAGTTTAGAATGAAGACATTTAAATATAATCCGGGTGAACTAGTGTTGAAATATTTATTGTCTTAGCAGGAACGAGTCATAAATAAAATGCGATGGATCAACTAAGATGTAGGATAGAGATTTGAAGATTGTCGTTGTATATCAGCGAGATCAGTTTCCTCGCAAGGCGATAAATAATAATCCGTGAATCGAAATGAGTTAAATTTTGAGTCCTCGAGGTTACATATGGGGTAATATTTATATAATTTGTGTATTAATCACACAAAATTGTAATACGTTTGAACATTCGGGATTTTCTTTTCAAAAGTCTGAGTATGTCATCAGACTGCATATCTGAAGTATTTGAATTCTGCTAAAACTTCTGACAATGTTAATCCATTCGCATATGTAAGAGTAGGTGAATACCACTAGCTGATTATTATAAACTACTTAAAATATCGAACTGATTTAAGGAGTTTGGTGTGTCCTTTAACAAGTTTGATCTTCTCAAGATCTAAAGGCTTCAAACATTGGTAGACTGGCAGTTTTTGTTTTGTAAAATAGATCCACTCAAACAAAATCGGGCAAATAATCACAAGATGTTAGCGTGTATAACTGCATCACTTTACGGTGTTTTGAAGCATTTATGTAAGCTCTTGTTTAGGTAAACTCTAAACTTGTTGCGCGGTTTGTTCGAATAAAAACGTAAATGCCCGAATAATTAATCTTTTTTGACCAAGGAGTTGTCTCTGGCGTTTCGATTCTTCCCTGAGTGTTGTGTGTTATTTATCCGCTTGATGAACTAGAACTCAAATCCTCGTTTCAGCCTCGATTACAGACGATTTTTACTTTTTCGCCGTACAGGAAAATCGTGTTAATTGCTTTAGCTGAAAATTATAGTCAACAAATTCATTCCTCACTATGACGGTTCCGTTTTCTAAGCATATATGCCTTCGAATGATATTGCAAACACACCTACAGAGGCATATTTACCACAATTTGGCAAACACTTATCGAAAAAATTACATTCGTGGTTCCGCATGCTTATTTTTGAATATTGTGACATGTTGCCATTAAAAAAATATTTCGAATTTGTTTCTATTGCTTTAGTTAGAGATTCGGTCCATAAAGTATGACTGATTGATTAATGTAAAATGTGTGTCCCTGTTAGGCAATAATTAAAATCTGAGTTCTTCAAAAACTTTTAGTGAATGTAAATTTTTAACCAAATTAAGTAATTAATTTTTTTGAAATTAGGATATACTTACTGTCACTAAATCCTGACAAACTGTCGAAACGGCTCGACGAATTGCATGCAGTTTATATGAATAAATTTACTTTAAAATCAATTTACAGTTCCGATTGTTCTAGTATGAGGAACAAGCAGTTTAATCTACACCGTTTTAACGAAGTACGTATGCACATATTACCGAGCATAAAGTGTCTAGTAGAATACATTGGACGAATTTCAATTGTTTTCTTCCAACGTAGTGATCATTTAAAAACAATTTAAATGAATATTATTAAAGCGTTGTAATGTATGCTTTTGGTCATACGTCCACACAAAACTCATGTAATATTTCCAACCATCAGGCAGAGACAATATAATTCGGATGGATAAGCTTAAAGCAAACGCAGTTAAAAACAGGCTTGAAATTTTAAGTGACTGCTGGGGCAACAAGCCTGTTAAATCGTGTTTGATATGTATGCGTCATTCTTCTTCTCCTCCTTAAACCCACGGGTTTGAAAATTAAATTTTATTTCCATATTTGTTTTGTCTGTGCGCACACATCAACTAACATGATGGTGTTCTGTTTCATCACCCATAATACCTCTTTTGTTATAGGTTATCTGATTATTTTTATACCGAAAATTACCATTAATAGTTCTGATTAAAATAATCAAAAAATAACTTTCGCCGAAATTCATGCAGGTATTTCTGAGAATACGAAACTCCAATTTCAATTAATCATCGGATCCCGATATAGGTCATGCGATCTATGAAAGTTGAATTTCTAAATAATTTGATACGCACTAATGTGAAGATTGATTAAGGTTCCCATGAAAAATGTTCTCCAATTGTTAACGAACAATTATTGTTCTAGTAAAAGTTAAAATTTAAAAATTCACAACGTTAAATCGTGTACGGTTTGAACACAGGCATCCTTTTATCTTTTTTATTAATGCATTGGAAATTCAGACGAGATATGTACTTAATGTGTATGCATGTCTGTTTTTTAGCAACCCATGGGAAGGCATCGATTTGTCGGCCACAAAAACCAGACATTTTGCTTTGCATTTGGTCAGCAATCATAAGTTAATTAATTGCTTTCAATTAGCTTGAAATCCTGATGATTTCCGTTCAACTATTTTATTTGCAATCAAATTTTTATTACAATCAAATTTTCAAAAACGATAAATAGTTATCAATGTTCTGTGGATGGTAGCCCTAGCACTTATCCAACACAAGCTTTACTTGTTAGTATGGCCTCATTAAAGAGATACAGTGAAAGTGTGTTTGGTAAGCGTTGACTCACTGGAGGTAAGGAAAGTAAACGGCGTTTGAGTTGGTAAGTAATGTTAATTGGTCTAATGAAACGAACCATAGTTTTTGAAACGCAGTCACAGAATAAGTTGCGATCAAGATTATCAAATATAATAATCAAAATCAAATAAACACAATACTCAAAGCGCCGATTTATGATAACACAAAAGCATATTTTTGCACATCATCGTAACTCATTACTTATAAAGAATATCAACTTCATTATTTTAGATTGTTGGTGGCCTAATTCTTTCGATGTAGACATGGATGTACATCACAAAAGCATGAAGGTATCATGTTCAACAGCTTTTCGAAAGTCAAAACAGTTCAATTCGGGAGGAAAAATCTCTCCTGCAGCGGACGCAGCGATAGGCAGTATTCGGTCGATCGGCGTCAGTTGCACATCGGCATCGTGATCTGCGTTCAGCAGCTATGAAATATATCTCCTCCAGCCCAGTATTTTGACGACGCCTTACACATGGCCGTCAGAGTGAGCGATCGAGAACGAGTTCTTCCCAATTCGCAGGGCCAATGCCAGGAGCTTTCATATCTCTTTCGGAAAAATCTTTGAACCACAAGATCGGACTGCATGCTTTTAGGATGAAAACAGAAGGCATTTAACTACGCACGCGATGTGATGGCAAGCTTTTCAACCGGAACCTACTGAGAACACAAACCAAGGCACGGGATGTGTTAATCCGTGACGTGTTGTTTGCCAACGATGCAGGCATTATTATGCGCTCACAATAACACCTCCGGTCGCTAATGGACAGGCTTTCGTCTGCATTCAAAGACTTTGGGCTGAGAATGATCAAAGTGGTTGGCCAATGGATTGTATCTCCACAAATGATCACTGTTGGAAACTGTCTGCTTGAATCAGTAGATCAGTTCACATATCTATGTTCGGATAACCTCTCGCTAGTTATGGAGATTGATAAACAAATTGGTGGAACAGCTGTAAAGATTAGGATGATGGTATACAGCGCGTTCGTATTAATGCTTAACATTACGATAGTTAAACCTGGGCCACCCACACAAGACACCATCTACTAAGCATCCGTCGTATGCTGAACATATTGTGGATGGGCAAATAGACTAATGCTGTAGTGCTTTCAAAAGCTGGTCCATATAACCTGTTCACCATACTACGACAGCGCCGCCTACGGTGGCTTAGTCACGTCTACAGAATTGGAAATGCTCGTATTCCAAAAGATGTACTCTATGGTGATTTTAAATCAGGAGTTTAAATCTGTGAGCATGAAACCTTCATGCGATTGTGATGTACATCCATCGTCGGCATCGACCGAAGTAGACCAACAAACAATATATATGTTTGTGTGTGTGTGACTGACTAAGCGTGATAATGTTACTTTCGCTATCTGCTCCATTCAACGTCCACAAAATAAAGCACATGGCGAAAATTTTCGAACCAAAAATCCTCTTGAGAATTTTCGATGAATCAGAGCGGCAAATAATATAAACATCAGTCAACCGGTTGGTTTTCATCAAAAAGTTGCTCATGCTATTTCGTAAAAATATTCCCCCGCATTTGATAATTTGCTTAGAAGACGCCATAGTCGTTTACTGAGAGCGAACAACTTAACGGTTGTTTATGCTAATGCGAGAATTTATTTGAAGACGTGCTTAGTGTTGATGGACAGTTTGGGAAATAAATTTCACCAATCGCTCGGCGACGTCGTTTCATACCTACCTAAACTCCTCAAGTAGGCTGATGCAAGTTTTGGGGCAGAGTTGAAGTGTACTCGAACAAGAGGGAAATTGGGCAAATTGTCGGTGATTATTCAATCAAATTCCAAAAATGCCCAATAAGAAGATTCTAAATATTCAAGAATTAGCTTATTTTCATTAATGTTTTGGAGTTTGTCTAAAAATTTGAAAAAACATTGTTGTTTCGAACGTTTTAGTGTTTTTTTGTCTACGCAAAAACCCCCCATTTCGGTTATGAAGTTCTTGCCAAACCAATTTGGTGGTGATTAATTTGTCTCGAATACCCGACTGTAATTAAAGTTTCATTACTAAACCGCCCATTAAGCGGTTTGGGGTCGAAGAACAGAGGTCTATTAATCTTACCCTTGACAAGAAAACATTTGTTTGAATGTAATGTGTTACTTCGGTTAACCCAAATTGGTAAAATCAAATAACGAAATAACGATAACGTTTAACGTTAAAAGAAAAAAGTGCCGCAACGTAGGCCATTCTAAATTTTTGAGGTTGAAACTTGACAAAGGCTCGTGACCATGAAATTAGCGTAGTTTTATGGATTGATGAGGCAATGACACTCGCCAATTTTAAGACACGTTAAAAATTTACAAACTTTAGCAAATATGCTCATTTGCATGCAATTCCATCACACACACCATGGCCGCATGCGCTTGAATCCGTGAAAGGATGGTAACCTGATCAGAAACAGTTAGGTCGTTCCAAACTTTTCCAACTGTGAGATATAAACGTAACTTGATTACACGCTGTAATGTTGTTCGATGGGAATTTCAAGACTATGTGAACCGTTATACTAAGATCAAGAAGTATCTAAACGATGAAAACAGTTTTGATTCGCTTTGTAATTTTAAAAAAATTGTACTTACCACAATATAACACAATGAATTATAAAGTACATTTTATTCTTACTTTCTGCCATTGTTTAACTTTATGTGGATGGTTATCATATTTCCTCTGCATGATCAATTGAAATTCACGAAACTGCTCGTATGGTACCTTGAAGGAAACCATGTGAAATTTGCGTCCGATTCTCGCTACAACTTATTTCAAATATTCAAGTTGTTGAAATAATTTAGCTTTTGTTGTTTACGTGGTATCAAGTTCTTATAATGAATACTCGTTTACTGGAACGAATCATTTATACAAATTTATTAAGAGACATTTTGTCGGTAGATTGATCAACAAATAGGGACACTGTCTGACTATATTTTATTGGTTTCCCATAGAAACGTTTATGCTGTAAAAGTAGCCTCAGAATATTATAAACACC
Source organism: Atriophallophorus winterbourni (assembly GCA_013407085.1). NCBI lineage: Eukaryota > Metazoa > Platyhelminthes > Trematoda > Plagiorchiida > Microphallidae > Atriophallophorus > Atriophallophorus winterbourni. The sequence continues at coordinate 20,897 of JACCGJ010021985.1, read as the reverse complement.
ATATTGTTGTTGTTGGCCTCCGTCAGTCGATGTCGATCAATGGATGTACATCACATGGCATGAATTTCATGTTTTGCAACTTTTTGAATGACTAAACAGTCCGATTCGGGAGGAACAATCTCTCCCGATAGTCAGAACTCTGTTGTATTGCATCAGTTGCACGCTGGCGGCGTGATATTTCTTTCGTTTTGATACTCAAATAATTTTGCTTTCTTACCGTAAACTTTTGAAACTTGAGCATTCCTTTTATCATGTATCACTTGTTAACATTACAACTTTTTTGTGTATGACAAACATTTTCTCAAGTTCAAATATCAAATATCAATATTCTCGAAAAACATGGCTACTTGTTCCAAAATAACCGGTCTGTTTCACATGACAGCAGGCTGTCACGGGGTTTCCACAAAAATCTTACTCACAGACTTCAACCTGTCCAAACCTGCCATCATCACGTGTTTCTACCTGAGCTACTGAAGCGAGGAAACATATTTTCGCACACAGGGTTGCAAATAATCCCTTTCGCTACAGATGCTGATGATGGGAATGCCTTCACATCACAAACGATACCAAATGAATCAGAATCTAGGCAGTGACCCGCAAATATACAGAAATGCTCTGTTTTGCCTTGCATTCTTCAGATTGTAAAGATGATGCAAGATAGAACAAGAACAAGAAATTGGCTTCATTCGTAGCAATCACAATATATGATCAAGTTTCTTAGCAAATGAAGCAACCAAACTTATTGGGACAAACGTTTCACTACAATTCTCGGTATCTCGTAATTCGTTCAAACAGTGCGCATTCAAATTTGCTTCAGTTGATATGAAAACATGATGCACCCGGCCCTAAGATAACGATAAAAATTAAGGAAAAAAGCAGATGAAAACGTTTTGAGAAATTAATTTTATGAACGACCGATTTGAAGGCCCCGCAAACAAGAGTGATGAACAATAAAATGTAGATCCTTCCCGGTTGTAATATATCAATGCACGTCCTTTGAACGAGCGGTTTGCTTGAATATCTTTCTCGTTCTTATGAACTCACATATATAAAAATTATTCCAATAATGATAGTAGATGGAAATTTTATCTCACTGTGAATTCCTTACAATTCGTTGCTTCGAGGGAACTTGAATACACCAAATTACTGATTAGACGGTTTGGTGGTTGGCAGTGTATGGATCAAACGTAGAAATGTTATTTTACACCCGTTTGAAATAATAAAGTTATAATAAAAGCCGTGTGTAAAATTAATTAACTTATGGATATACACGAATGTCATGATGTAAAGCTTGAATCTTATTCGGACATGAGGCGAACCTTGCAGTTGCTTTTGTATTAAATCATGCAAGCACTTCTTTCAAAATGCGAAATTGACCGGATTCAGACACAATTAATTGATGCATGGATTCATGATCAGAGGATTAGAATGGGTTATATCCGTCTAGAAATTAATTGATAATCAAGTTTAAAATTCTAACATCCGTTCGATCGGAATACCGAAATGAACGAATAGGATGCAAAAAATATCAACACGGTAAAGAACGTTGACTTTTAAATTAAAGCATAGCCGCTCAGTAGATGTACAAGTTAAAGCTAATACGAAGACAAGGCATTCATCGATTTGAAGTGCAAAAATATGTTTCCTTGGATTAAAGTATATTTAAAATTTATCGAACAACTCAATGCTCTGGTATATTGAATCAATCGAGAAATTCGTTGCTGCACTTTTAATCCTGAGGTGTAAGTTGAGGTCACAGAATGAATCTTTCACAATCGTACTAATATATCGATTTAACATAACTGCAACGTAATTTTACAAGAAGACCATTTAACAGCAGGTTTCAACGTTTATGTTGTGCTATGGGGTATGTACGACAACATTATCTAAAATGCTTATTATAATTTGAGTGAGTAACTTATTTTCTCCATTAAATTATGTGTTTCTCGTGTAACATTAGAAAGTGCGGTTCACAATAACGATCAATAACGCAAAATTCGGTAATAAAATTAAGCAACAGGTCATTCCACCCGCATGGATAATACACATTGACTTAATACTTTATTACAAACAAGATTAGAATTATTCCTACCATAGAATACGAAATATCGTCATTCCATTTCAAAGCAGGATGCCTATTAATTTTTACTCAAAGAAGCATCTTGAATACACTTGTAAACATTCATCGAGCGCAAATGGGGTAAACGTCGAATTAGAAGAACATAGTACTCCATAGTACATGTGGTGAATTCCACGGATAAATACGATCTCAATACTTCACGTTTAATCGTTTCCAGTATCAACATTTTTGATTGGAAGTAGACTACACCTGGCGACCTTTCCATGATATGAATCTTGATTTTACGGACAAATAATATTGATGTTAAGTACCACGCAACGTCTATCATAATCCTGACTAACTTGAAGTTGCTGTAAACGAACCGTTGATATTACTATGGGAACACTGAGACAATGGTTGTCACAAGCTCTCATGTACGACGTGACATTATATACATTCCCGGGAGTGATGTATTTCATTGTTAAACGATCTGTTAAATGGGCGATTATCTGAGTTCATTCATCATTCACTTGTCATCGTAGTCTGAATGTCACGGGCAATGAGAAAATGGGCAGCGACTTGACTCAATTCTCGTCAAAATGGTCAAACGACGCGCGTTTTGTAGCAATCTTTCCTGCTGTCAAACGTTTTTGACGGAGTTCTGCGTAGTTGGGATGTGAGATGCTCTGCTACCGGTGTGGTCATTTCAGGAACCCGTTACGTTTCCATGGCAAATTGTGAAAAAGTTGCTGAAAAATGATTGCATTCTGTTCATTGTCAAACCGTTATCACGAGAACAAATATTCGTTTGTAATTTTATACATAGGTTTTATTCATTATGATAATCTTGATAAATCTTGTAATAGTAATAATTGAAGATGATTAAAGAAATTCTGTTCTTTCTGAAGGTGAAAAGAGACTTAACTCTTATATAAGAAATAAGTTAAAAGTGAATGCGAGTGAGCTAGATAATTGGATAATTCTCTAGTTAGTAGACTATTTTTCAAAATTATAAGCTCATCCCAAAATCTGCTACTGCTGTGACAACCTTCGAACCGGGAACAGAGTGTGCCATTATACGACCATTGTGCCAGTAGGGAGGGGGTTTTCAGAATGATTGATCTGATAGGCTGAACCACAAGACTGCTCAAACACGGTTTTTCGTTTCAGTCTGGCATGAAGTGCTCGTTCTATTTTAAAGGCTTCAATTCAGAAACATTTGAAATTCACCAAAGCGTCAAACAAGTGTGTGTTCTTGATCCCACGCTTTTCGGTATTGTTGGCTATGTTTGTGAAGCAAACTTTAACGGACAAATACAAAAGGCATTTCCCTACGCACGAGAAGTGATGGTAAACGTTTCAACCTGAACCGGTTGAAAGCACAAACCAAGGTACGGGATGTGCTAATCCGTAACAAGACACGAAGGAAACAGAATGCTTTCCATCTAAAAACATCCGTCTTATCTCGAACATATCGTGGATGAACAAATTGACTAATGCTGAAGTGTTATCAAAAGCTGGTCTACATTGCACGTTTACCTCACTACTCTATGGTGAGTTGCAATCAGGAAGTCGACCATTTGGTATAGCACACTTGCGGAACAAAGACATCTAGAAAAGAGATATGAATGCTCTTGACCTTGACCCCGCGAATCGGGAAGAACTTGATCTTGATATTGGAGGCATTGTGTAAAGCGTCGTCTGCAAACGAGGGAGGATCAGATAAAGCTCTTAGCTGCTGAATGCAGATCGCCAAGGAAGAGTGCAACTGACGCCGATCGAACGTGTACTGTCTATCTCTGCGAGCTATGCGGGCGTCATTTTTCCTTCCAAATTGGATTGTTTAGTCATTCGAAATGTTGTGGAACATGAAACATTAATTCGATTTTAATGTACATCTATGATCGACATGGACCGAATGTTGCTAATATAAACAGCATAAACATTTATCAGTATCTGGTCACCAAATTTTCAGGCGTAGCATCGCCATTCGAACCGTCACAAACTAGCTCGTCTTCCATTGCACGATTTGTCATCTTTTCGTCTTTTGATGGCCATATTGGCCCGATAAATCGGTAAATAATATCAGAAGTTCTTGAAATCTCAGCATCCACACTTCAGTTTAGAAAGCCTTCTTTGAAATTGTGCTAAAACTGTAATTTTCCAGTTGAGTAATCATTATACTTATTTTACTTTAGTTTTGTGCGGCTGTCTACACAGATGGATTAGCCGGCTTCATTGGTGTCTCGAACCGTGCCAGTCCACGCCCGTCGTCGGCGCCAGAATATTGCATAACTAATCCGTCTCGATCCAACCTGCGACTCTGTCGATCGTTGCAATTAAATTCGTGAGCTTCTTCGCGTAGCGCGAACCTGAGCTCTTTTAGAGTTTTAATAAGCTCTAACTAGGCTAACAATCTTCAATAGGACCCCATCCGATAGCATCATTTCCCGTAAACAACCACGGTCTACAGGAGGTGGCGCGGAAATGAATAAAACAAGCTATCGTTTGCTGTTGGTACCCTGGACGATGTTCCAGAATACTGTGCAACGTGAATATTTGGTCTACGCATCCCATCCCGGGGCAAAAACCAGCTTCAGTTTACTCGAGTGCGCAGATTTCGTTCGGTTGTGAACCGGTTAAGCAGTAGAGTCGCAAACAGTTTAGCTGCAGTGACGATGAGGCATATTCCGCGGTAGTTGAAGCATAAAGATTTATCTCCCCCAATATAATGGGAAATTTTCGTCTCCCAGATAGAACCAAACAGTTTTTGAACTGGAGATAACAATGCGCCAGCACAGGGTTTAATATGTTCAACGGAAATTAAGACATTACCTGGCGATTTACGGTTCTTCATTCGTTGCAACACACTTGCGATCTCGTAATGTGAATGAGCATCGCATTTGAAACGGGTTAGCCGCAGCTTTGTACAGCGGAAACGGATTTTTAATATCTTGATAGCTGACGGGTGGTTCAGTAGCTGAATGACATGCTCAACCCACCTCTTTATCTTGTCACTAATGTCAAATATAAGCTGTCACGACGAAGCTCGAAGATTCGTGCTAAAACTACAGATTCAACATCCTGTGGGAATCAGGGGAAACAATATTCGAAAGTCTCCTTTGCTCGGTGATATATCATCATTCTTGTTTTAAGACTCTTTAAATAAAATCAACTATTATTTTCTACAAACGAATAAAAAAGTATAAGGAACAGATATTATTGTACAAAAGGAAGTGTTGTGAGAACGCTGTTGGTTGGTATTTATTCGAAACGACAGTATTCTAGGAATATGATATGCTTGAAATCCGGATGTGGGCAGGAAAAAAATCACGGGTGTTCATTTGATCAATTGTATCGTGATTTATGATCGAAATGCCATTAAAAACATTATACATCTTTTATTTCGATAGGAAGAGCAAATTGAATAAGTAATCCTGAAATATTTCCCCATTGTTGCTCGCGCAACTACCTCACGCAATGCACAGAAAATGCTGTACATAGATAGCTATTTATTACTTATCGCGATAAGTTTCTGAAATAACAATATTATTTCAACCACTTAAGTGTAATAACGCCCCCAGATTAAAGTGTCAGGGATCTTTTACAATTTCACTCATAGTAAACTAAAAGTAGTATAGCGAAACTATTAAGTTGTTCGTATCAGTTGCACCTGAACTTCTTTTTTAACATTAGTGTTGATTACTAAACGCTAAATTTCAAGATTAAACAGATGAAAAGTTGTCTCAATATCCCGAAACAAATGGTATATCGTTTATTCTGCTTCAATGTATACACCCATTTAATGTAAACATTTTGCAAATATTATATTTCAAAACAGCAAGGGATTCGCAACTACTATACGCTAGCCTAAACCTATCAAAGGATGTTGATTTATTTATGAAAATGCTAAAAGCTTTTCGAATGAATAAACAGTCCGATTCGGTAGGGACAACCTCTCCTATAGCGCTCGCAGTGATAGACAGTACTCAGTCGATCGGCGTCAGGTGCACGGCGTCGGCTGGATCTGCTTTCATCAGATAAGAGCTGATCCTCCTCATCTTCCAGACGACGATTCACTCAATGCCTCCAACATGAGCGGTCAACAGCAAGTTCTTCCTAACTCGCTTTATTGAGGCCAGGAGCTTTCATTGCTATTTTAGCAATCGTTTTGGTACTGCCAAATGGTCGAGATCCTGATTTCAACGAACCATAGAGTAGATCCTTTGGAACAGGACCATTATATATACTGTAAGTGAGGCCAAGCCATCGTAATAGGGTGAAAATTTTCTATACATCACCTTTACAATGAACTCCAGCATTAGTCACTTTGTCCATCCACGATATGTTCAGGATACGACGGATGCTTCGTAGATGGAAAGCATACAGCTTCCGTTCGCGTCTTGCGAGGATTGTCCGGGTTTCGCTGCCATATCGTAAAGTATTTGGTGCGCAGTTGCTGTATACCATCATCTTTGTCATTTCAGTCAGGTTGCGGGTGCCACAAAACCGTTAAAATAGACTAAGCCCATCATGCCAGAGTGGAACGAAATAAAGAGTTGGGCAGCGTCTAAGATGAAGCATTCTGAAACACTCCTTGCTGACGTCATGAAATCCGAAAGCATGAACCACACATTTCAGCTTCCCAGTTTCAGATCTGATGTTTTTGCTTAGTAATTCGGTCGCTGTTGCGAAAAATAAAGTCGGTTGATTCCTAATATTCATGCACCAATCAGTATAAGCAGATCTTGCGAGCGGGACTTTATTGGACGAGGGATGCCAGGCGGCTGAGAATTGGCGAATTACTCTGGACGAATGTCGATCATAAGGTGCACAGGAAGCGTGCACAAATTCTCGATGGTCAGTATAAACTGAATAGCAGAAATGTGCAACAGTTAGGTGGATAGCAAGAAGATCTAATTGTAACTTTCCCGATGAATCTTCAATCCTAGATTTGATTCTCACATCAGTGCCAGTGAAGTATCACAGTCCTCTGGGGCTAAGTGACCACCTAGTGTTGTTCTAAAGTATTGTAACGCTTGGTGTTTGAAAGTCTTATCAGGTACCTCGAAACCCATGAAATTCTTTCTCCGACATAACATGCATTTATAAAAACACGCTCATGCTTGTCTAACATGCTCACGACTTTAAACGACTCGAAGCTAACACAAGACGATGGGAGATCCGTACATGCTTACTTACTTAGATCAGTCTAAAGCTTTCGGTCGAGTTGATCACGCTTACAAGTTCAGACGCTGTAGGATGTTGGCGTCACTGGAAATCTACTAAGATGCTTCGCAAGTTACCTGTCTGAACGCAAAGAGAAAGTCAGTATAGATGGCGAAATTTCCGTACTATTTAAGCCACGAGCGCTGCCCCACAAGGCTCAGTACTCAGTTCAATACTGTTCCTAATATTTATAACTGATCTACCGAAACTGGTGCGATGTAAGACTGTCATTTTCGCCAAAGATTTAAAAATTTGGACGAAGGTCAACTCTGTTGAGGCAGGCAATCGCCTAGCTTTACAAGTAGACTTAAATAAGCTGCACCAGTGGTCCATTCAATACAAGCTGCCCTTCAACTCCTGCAAGTGTCAAATGTTGCAAGTTGGGAAACCCTTCCCTTTCTCATACATACTTGGCTGTCACACGCTTGAGTAGAGTTTATCGCAGAAAAATCGCGGTATCTGGGTGTGCGAATATATTAAAATGTCTGCAGTGTGAGGCCGTCTACAAGCCTGCATGCAGCGTACTCGGCTTACTCAAATAATTTTTCAGACGTTTCCCACCTTACACATTGTCAAATTCACTCAATACCTACATACATCCAGTTGTGGACTATACAGTACAAGCATGGACACCATGGATGAAGAAAGACATCTTACTCATAGAAAGGATTTATCATAAGGAAACCAAAATGGTTACTAGATTGCATCATCAACACTTTGAGCAGCGAATGATTAGACTTGGATTGCGCACCCTCGAGCGGAGACGTATCCGAGCTGACCTAATCCTGATATACCGAATAATCCATACGAGGTCTCACCCATTCAAACACCTTTTTAAAATTGGTTCTAATCTCCCGACCCGCAGTCACACCTGACTCATCAAATCCTACATTCCGGATTAAAATGTCACCGCAATTTTATGCCGTGAGTGTTTGCTTTTGTGGATCAGCCATAAATTGTTTCCTCGTCAAGCGAAATGATCTTCAAACAAATATTGCGATATTTTATGTTGAATAATACTGTGTTGGTCCCAGTTCATTGAAATCCCTTAGTGATTATTTCTTACACCACATGCTTGGAAAAACAAATTACCCAAAGATAGATTTCCGGGCAAAATTTCCTGTCTCCATGTCACACTTGGCATTACGTTTGCTCCTCCTTTGGAACACGTAGACGTAAACATTAAAGTAACGATCTGTGTAACTTTCATGCATATATCCTACGGTATTGTACAGCTATTTTCTTTTTTCCACCATAAATCTTGAACATTAAAAACGGTTAATCCGATTGGTTACATTTTAACCCAAACAAATTGGATGTCTTCAGTAGCGGAATATAGGTTGTATGGTGGGGATAAAACAGGGAATGAATTGGAAGCTCATAAAATGTGTGTTTGTATGATTCTCCGAGATATCATATTAAACCACTAAATTGTAGCCCTCATGACACCAGTTTGAGCTAACACGCACTAACGAGAGTAGCTCGTAGATGCGAATTCTAAGCAATTAAATGTCAGTGATGATTCAGTTGCGTAAGAGTTATCTAGTCTGAGGATCGCTACACAGACTGCGTTGTTAAAACACCAAGGCTAAGTGTCACGCCACCGGCGAGACCGGATTTCTCGAAACACCATTCACCTCTGGACGGGCTAGTTTTGCTCGATTCAATGGTGGTTTCCGAAGCATTCACATGGCACATTACATGAGTGGGATGATTTTCGAAATATCAACCTATGAACGATGCCCCACTAAATCAATAGAAGGACTCAGTATGATGTGAATATTAACAGCATTGATATGATTATCTCGTCAGCACCCTCATAAGCGACAAGATCTTACAGTTGTGATCAGTACGAAAGAGTCACGGAGAAAACCACCGATGATAGCACAAAAACGCAGAATGAACTACTGTCGCATTTCAATAGTTTAATAGACTACATCACCAATACACGCAGCGCCACATGGTGTTTAAAGGAATTCACTGTTTACAGACATCTAAGCAATGCATTCAATTTTACTCCTCGTTGTTCAGATACCGAACTCCGCCGTGGACGGTCCCAAGCCCATCTGAGAAAGGAGGAGGGTTGGGCTTAGGGCTAGCAACCCTATCCCGTAAAACCTACATTGCTACGGAAACGATGACAACAGATCCGTGGTTCGGTCATGTCTGCAGGATGGATCCCAGTTCGCATACGAAGGTAGCCATGCACTGGCATCCGCAAGGTAAACGAAAAAGGGGACGACCCAAGAAAACTTGGCGCAGAAGGTTGGAACGCGAACTACATGCACAAGGATTCACGGTGCAGACGGCAACGGAAGCAGCGACAGACCGGAACCACTGGCGTGAAGTTGTCTTCGCCTCATGTGCCATTCGGCACGGAGAGGACTGAATGATTGGTCATACCCTGTCGTGTCCTCGGGTGGTGCCCGAGTTCACGGAACACATTTGATCAGGGTAAGTGGCCACAAAACATGTTGCTGGCCCCTTCGCGTTTAGGCGGACATATGCCAGGGATCACTTGATCTGATCTCTTAAATCTAACCGCGTAATGTCAATCCCAAACGGGTCGATAGCCTCGTTTACTTTAGCAGTTGTTTCTCTACTGGCGGTTGTGCCGAGGACGTGATCTCTCACTGTGTACACAATGCGTTGGTTTTGATGCTTTTGACACCCGTTGTCTGTGTATGGTTTTGTCGCATTCCGATAACATTTATCCACAGGATATTGTACACAAAGATGCGAGAGTTCGAGTGATTTGTTAATGTTGCAGTGAAGCGAGCCTGGATGGTTTCAGTTGAGAGCAGAACGTGTCATAAACAATGCAAACAGTGCAATTCCACAGAGTGACGAAAGGTATAGTATTTCAAACGTGGTAAAGAACAGCAAAACAATTGAATAACGTGCTTTAAAATTAGAAAGGTAATAAGACAACACTACGCAAAAAATAGATCGTTCCAGGCTTGAGCTACGCGAACAGCGAATGATTGATTGTGGCAGTTCAACCTTTAAATGGTGGCCACGAGTGAATGAAGTAAACACGAATATTACATTACAATGATGCGGTAATTCCGTTTGTAATCTGTGCGAGAAAACCAGGTCCCCACTGATTCGAAAGTATCTTGCTATTAAATTTAATGTAATAAGACGTTCTTGCTATCCAAAAAACTCAAGCCCTGTTGCATGAAATTGAGGCCGTTCTAACGGCGCTTCAAATTGGAAACAGAATACTCCAATTGTGATCTAGCGTGCGCATTCAGTAGAAACTAGGAGAAACTAAGGCAAATCTGCCGAAAAACCAAGATGTAACAGCCTTTTCCTTGATGCATTGAGCGGAACATCCTAGGTACTTCTGAATCAACACCCCGAAGTTTCATTCTAGTCGGCTAACAGTGAGCGGTGCATCGTTCACCCTATTACGACAGTACAGCCTGCGGTGGCTTGGTCATGTCTACAGAATGGAATATGATCGTATTCCGAAAGATCTACTCTGGTGAGTTGCAATTAGTAAGTCGACGAGACCGCACTTGCGTACAAAGACGTTTGCAAAAGAGATACGAAAACTCTTTGCATTGACCCCGCGAGTTGGGAAGAACTTGCTCTTGACCTCTCACTTTTGAGGCATTGTGTAAAGCGTCGTCTGCAAGCCGGTGAGGAGCAGATACAGCTCTTGGCTGCTGAACGTACATCACGCCGCCGGCGTGCAACTGACCCCCTTCAACCGAATTCTGACTATCATTGCAAGCGCTGCGGGAGAGATTGTTGCCGATACACAATGCACTTAATATTTTCGTATTAAACGGCAATTGAATGTTTGTGTGTCCAAGTAAGTTCCTTGGGCTCAAGTAACTGTTAAAGGAAATGATTGTCGTTGTGAAAAATTTAAATACCAGCATATGGTCAATCCGTATTAGTACAATCATGTAGGTCATGTTTTTACATTCGTACTTAGAAAGGCGAATTTTTGTAACATCTTAGTCGCACGGTGATAAATCCTGCCAAGTCGTTCAATATCCTTTCTCAATCATGATGCTCATGCTTGGACTGAATAGTCCATAACAGGACATACGTATGTGTAAATTAACCAGGTAAAACAAGTAGCGGTGGCTCGTTTGCCAATGCTGAGATAAGGCTGGTATGATTAACTTGATCCCAATCACGTGTCCAAACACATGTGTAATGGGGTTAAGCTCATAACTATGAACCAAAATGCTCATTTGCATGCATTTCTGTCACACCTCACGACTGGTTTTGTACTGTTTGCACTCATCAGGCATGGACAGTAAGAGGAAGAATGGTTTCAAACAAACAAACAAACTAGAGACATTTTCGGAATCGATAGCTCAAAATCTGTCATATAGGGCTGGAACGAGGTCTCAGTGACAGCTCCAAGGTCGGGTTAAAGTCTGTATCAAAGCTCACATAGTTCCTCTTATTTGCTAGTTAAAATTGAGCATTCGTTTATATGCATTTGATCGTATCAATATTACAGATTGAGCGGTTGAGTAATGTAGATATTGGTCCAACTCTCTTTGAGCCGGATCATTTTGGCGTTTTTGAATATCATTTTGACTAGCAGCATTACGATTGCTATCAAGATGCAACTGCGATGATTCTTTAGGTTGCAGCAGAGGAGCACGCTTAGTCTTACGTCTGGTGGAAGTTTTGTGTAGAAGATTTTCAGTTGGTACCGATAGGAATAGTTATGTTTTTCGTTTAAAAAGTGATCTTCAAAGAACTAGGTCCATTGTTCTTGTAGTTTGAGTATCTAGGTCTTCTAAATTCGTCTACAACAATTTTTTCAAGAAATCAAATGGCATTGGCAATCAATAGCCATTGCTTTAAACCCGAAGCTGATATGGCATCGATATTTTTGGGGGCACCAAGGAATATTATACTTCGTGAAGTAGACGTCTCACGACAATGCATAGACCTTTTCATTCCCACCATGGCGTCATCTTGAACTACACAGGTCAAACCAGAAGCAGCTTTGAGTAGATATGCTTTAAAAAATGACTTCTATTTCAGCTTTAGTTCCTAATATCAGCATTAATAGGCGCGGCTGATCTACGTTTGGGAAAATGTATGTTGATTTAAGCGCGTTATCGTAGAATGTAATATCGGTTTCAAGCATATATGCGTACAAAGTGTAGTCCATACCTTGAGCTCATGTGCTTGTCTTGTTGTAAAAATATGCCTGTCGACTTTGGCACATTTGTAAATAATACGCTGGAAGCGATATCGGTCTTATTTGGATGTTGTTTGCCGTGTTTGGATTGATACTTTGCATCCGAAACGGAGGCAGCTTCGAGGCCATTGTAAAGAATGCGGCTGCGATTTTCGCGATCATTTGGTTTGAGTCGATTCCTATTAGGTGGAGATTTTACTCACTCTCCCCAGGGGAAACACCTTTGGAGACAAATTTTATTAACGGGGCTTTCATGGTAGACTGGATGCCTTTTCGTCAATCACCCTGGTGTCATACAGGAACAATTTGAGATTTTCAGTGGCGTGGTTTACCAATGGTAACATTGAACATTCACAACAAATACAATGGACGGGAACACTATCAGTTTGTCTACGGGAATTGGTTTACATATTTTATGATATTTTTGTATTATTCTGCTTAATTATGGCAGAAGTAAAACACATGATTAGTTTTTTATGGATCAGATGCCAGACGCCGCCTGACAAGTGCACTCCGATGGTGACTGAAGGTACTGACGGGAGCTACTGAGCAATCGAATGCTTGTTTGAGGTGGTAACTAGAGTTACCGTCAGTAGACAAAGGGTTAACGGATCCAGGCACTTGTAGCAAATTTCACGCTGGTTTACGGTCAAATTTGGGTGAACAATCATCACATTAAAAGATGGATCGATCGATTTCTTGGTCTGTGTTGGATCTGGTGACGCGACCGACTGAATTTGGCTGATCTGACCGAACGTTGGGTTATTGTTCTAACGATCGACTCGGCTGTTTTCGAACTCATGATTTGGTCATTTAACAAAATAGTCCACGATAACTTGTTGACCACATCAGATAGAACGCAGAATTGGGTATCAAAATGCGTAGCTCGATACGATAATAATAATAATAATAATAATAATAATATATTTTTCGTCAACACATGATCAGGTTATCCCAATTTGTACAGCCAAAGAAAATAGGATGGCACAAACGACCAAAGAGAGCGGAATTTTTAAACATTTTTTCGATCAATAATGGTCACGAATTTACAGTAGGTAACAAAAATATTATTGTCTGATATCAATAAAGTTCCATTAAAATTTTTATCAGGATTAACGAATGGCAAGGATGCGAAGAAATGGGGAGCAGAAATGGAAGTTAATTACGGAGAAAGTGTTGCGAATAGTAATGAAATTGCCATAATAAATAAATAAATAATATACATAAATTGACTTTTTTGGAATGGTTGTTTGAGAAGAATGAAAAAGAAAATAAATCCATCTAAATTAGAAAATGTTGAAAAATTGTGGGGAGTGAGAGAGGGTGAGGTATAAATGGCATGCGGGTTGGGCCCGTTGTATGATTCACGAAGAATTGTCAACGAATCGAACCAAAAATTGTTCACCAACCGGATTTTCGTTATCTACCGGAGTGTCACTGGAATACAATGAAAGATAATCTCTTCACCAGCATGGTGAGAGAAAATCAAAGTAAAATAGCCCGTCAGTTAAAAATAATAAGAATGTAAATTAAAAATCATGGTGTTTGGAAGTTTGTACGTTTTTTAATTTATTTCTGGTAGATTTTATTAGTTCACATGGTAGGATAAACAATGTGACATTTAAGGGCCTCATACCAAAAAGAGAGTTATATACATGATAGTGTATAGTAAATGTCATCGTCACAGTGGTTGCAAAAACGTGGGATAGTTTGTTTTGGAAAACGTTTGAGCGCGTGAGCGAACGGAGATATTTGCATCGAATTGGCGACTTTGCTGTGAATCGGCTGACAAGATCAAATCGCATTAATTACGAAAGCTTTTTTTCAGATTAACACAAAATTCTTAAAATGGTACAAATCCCAGCAGATTTAGCGAAGATATGACGAAAATTGTAAGAACAACAAAAATACGACCGCATAAAACGCTTATCCAGTTGCCTACGGGCGATCAGAATTCCAAGCAGGCAGGATAAGGTTCGTAAGGCAGTGAATAGTGTTACTCAGAGGAAAAGAAACTTTTATGTGTTCGCAAAAAGCGTGTACAAATTCACAGAGAGTATATATTTCGAAACAAACGGAACATTTACACGAAACACCATATTACTCCCATAGTGCGTCAAAATCAAAGACAAAGCACTCAAAGTGAGTAATAGGGTGCAGTGTCAAGAAAATTTGAAGGAAAGCTAACCATACGGCTAAAACGTGACTGTCTGTTAGAGCTTTGTTGCTGAAAACTGTAGATAAAGCAAGATAACTTGGGGAATCACGATTACAGGTGAAAACGAATAGAGTCCACTAACACATTTGATCCAGTAGTAGCCATAACGAAACATTTTTTGTAACAATGCTCTGAATTATGAAATAAATGGACGATTGCCAAAGAGATATGAAGCTCTTATAATTGCCCCTATGATTTGAAAAAAGATTTGCTCTTTACCGCCTCATTTGGAGGCAGTGTATTGAGCGTCACCTGCAAGCTGGAAAGTATCAGATAATACGCTCAGCTGCTAATGGAAGTTCACGCCGACAACATGGAATTAACATCGTTTGTCCGAATAATGCCTATCTCTGTAAGCACTGTGGGATAGGCTTTTCCTTCTTAATCGGAATGTTTATTCATTCGAAAAGCAAGGAAACCTCATTCGTCTATGATGTATATCCATGGTCCGCATCGACCAAAGGAAACCAACATTAACGATGATAACGTGTTTCGGGATAAAATTCCTCCGCTTTTTCTGTTGAATTCCAAATTACTTTAAGTTTAGTTCAGTTCAGATGCCACAACGTTGTAAATGGCTGATAACTCAATCGAACGTCCAGAATTTCTTTCGGTGTAAAGCTACAGAATGGCGTCCACTACTGCCGGAGCTGGTTCTTTGTCGTTGGTATACTTGTCGTGTTCTTAAGGCGTTGATACCTCAGCGGTTATCCAGAGCGTTCTTATGTACCCGAGCTTTTCTAGCTGCGACTAGAAATAAACGGAAATGGTTTCTCTTCACGAAGCTGGTGAGAAGTTAGCTAGCCTTAAGACATTCGTAGAAAGTGTTGCACGATTTCTGTTACATGTAACATGTAAACTCAACCACAACATTTGGTTGCAAACTGGAATAAACTGAGCCTCGTGCAGCGTGTTTTTTTCCGACCAGAGTAAGACCTACAAGGTGTGCTTCCGTTTTGGATTTGGTATTCACTCCCATGTTGACCGCTGTTATTCAACATCAGATTGAAGGACCAATGGGTTGTAGCGATCATACTGCTTTTATTTTCTATTTAAACGTAACAATGTCTGGGAATCAGGACCAAATCCCAGAAGTAATGTCTGGAATGTGGACACGGATAAGTGTATTTAATTTAAGCACATGCGGATTCCGATCCTACTGTCCCTACCTGATGAGTGCAAACAGCACGAAAATGGTCATGGGGTGTTTTGTGTGAAGGAGATGCATGCAAAAACAAAATATAGTATTGAGAATCAACCAGGCTCAGTATTCGAATAACGCGGTATATTCTCGTTTATATGTTGAACAATGAGAACATGAATAATAATATTATTGATCGTCATTTAAACAATCAACACATCCAACGCAGTTCACAATCGTCCCTGGATTCTTGTAATCTCTAATAGGTTTGTTCTTCAGTCGTTACAATTTTCTGACATGTTCAACTGATACAGTATTCTCAAAACAATTTGTATCATGACGAGATATTTGATTTGCTTGAAGGTTGTGTATAGTTTTGTTTTCCAGATCAACTATGTTAACCATAGTTATTCCGATCGTTTTAAATAGAATACCAGTACTTTGACGGTACTGATTCTCACGATATTATGATACCTTAACGAATGAACTTTTTAGACAAATTCGATTTCAGTTTACGAGATTAGGATAAAATAGATGGTGAAAATCGTTCAACAACAGCACTTGGTTGAAGTATGATTAAATGAACACAACATGTTCATTCATGTTTCGCAATTCAATTGAGCGTTCTAGTGATTAGTAATTTAAACATTGAATCGGTCAACGATACAAAATTTTACAATGAACTCATAGTAAGATTGTAATACTTTGATTACCGATCAATTTCTGCTGCAAGACTTTTGTGATTTTTTCCATTAGATATTTATGAAGGTTTTGGTCTGGACGAAGTCCATCGGATGATACTTGGTACCTAGGTCAATCGAACTGATCAACAGAGATGATGTATTTATATGAATTTAATTTCACATTAAAGTGATTGAAATGAGAGCTAATCACTAACAGGAGTTGATCTAGATCACAAGTATCAGGTGCATAAATAATATTGTCGTCTACGTTAACTTTAACAACTATGCGACCATCAACAATTTTGTTCATCACATTTTGTTATTGAGCTTCTTAAACAGATAACCTAAAAGGAAGAAACTTATGATATAAATCAAATGGTGTGTCAATAGTTGTAGTTTATTTGATGCTTTATCATGCAGTCTCTGTAAATATACATCCTTTAGATCGATTTTTGAGACATCGCATGAAGCATGTAAACGGGATAAAATAGCTTCAAACTTCTCTATTGTCTCTTTCACTTGATTACTCGAGGGTTTAGTTCTAATTTGTAGATACAAGAAGCACGAGGCGTTTGACCATCTCTTCACAAGGGCGTAACTATAAACGTGGTTTATTTGGAGGTTTCCATAAAAACAAGAATACCACGTTCACACAAAGAATGAATCACTTTTTAAACAGGCCTTTTGAAATCATATGCAATCAATTAACTTATCAAAAAAACAAATCACCTGTTATTTTCGAATAGATAGCTTTTATTTTCTAGTTGTGCAACAAAACTATTATTCGCACACATTTCTCGAAGTACAATGACATCGCAATAATACATATTCTAATGGATAATGGTGGGGTAGACATTGATTAGTTTTGGAATAAATCTGAAGACCTAGTTGGGCAATATGCCTCTGCGCAGTGTCTTGAAATCAGTTATCCCCCGATGTTTCTCAGAACAATGAGCTTATTTCTTATCTTGATGTAGCTTCAGAGATGATTAATCTCTTGTTAGAACATTCAGAGTAATTCAAAGTAATTCAAAGTTTTATTTGTCCAAAAAGCAAATACTTCACAATAACCACAGATTAAAAATATAGGGAATGCATAAAAACAACACAAATGTTTAATCCATATGGAAAGTCAGCACGTGTATTCAGGTGCAAGGTTGGATTTGGTCAACATATAATTGTCAAGTTCACACTTGACCATGTTCAGGCTTGTTGCGCAAATGATATGTGGGGGCAGGGAGTTCCATTTAAAACAGACTCTGACAGCAAAGAAAAACCTTCGACAATTTTATCTGGAGTGTGGAATCATTAACATGTAGGCCTGCGATCTGCTACCACGTGCTTTCTGTCGATGAAACAGGTGTTCAAGTGGATGATCTACTGTATGCACAATGTCGAACAGCAGGATCAATTCACCCCCGAGATGACGGTACGAAAAGTCAAAGAGGTTCAGAGTTGCAATCCGCTCCTCGTATGGCTTGTTGTATAGCCCGGTCACCAGTTTTGTAGCGCCGTGGTATACACGTTGCAGCAAGTTCATCTCCTTTTGTAACAATGGGGACCATGCTTGAACAGCATACTCCATTGTTGGTCTGATATAGGTGTTAAGTATACGTTCAGTTCAGTTCAGTCTACACAGGACAGTATGTGACTAACAAGCCAATTGAGCGTCCAGAAATTCTTTCGGTGGAAAGCTGTAGAAAAGCACCCACCACTGCCAAAACGTTTATTCTTTTTGTCTATTTGAAATCTTCGCCGATCGCAAAGCCAAGAGATTATCTGGGTTGAACTTAGGAAGCACCGCGTTATAGCCGATGCTGGAAAAAGAAAACAAGGGAGTATCTGCTTTGAGAAACGACCAAAGATCCTTCTGAGCAATCCTAAGCTTTGGCAGGACTTTTTGTATACAACAGAACACTGCCATGAAGACTTCAAGTTACTGCTAACCCACGCGCCCAGGTATTTCTCTTCAGTAACCCATGAAAGTTGCTGAGATCCCAGAGAGTATGTGAATTCGAATGGTTTACCGACGTTTACCATTTTACATTTTTGGATGTTGAATCGAAGGCAGTTCTGCAAGGACCAATTATGAAGTACTTCGAGATCTCTTGGGAGAATTTGGCATTCTTCTATGGTGCGTATGCTAGTCCAGACTTTGATGTCAACCGCAAATAAAATGATTTTGCTGCGTACGATTTCGGGTATATCGTTCGCTTACACGAGGAAGAGTATTGGCCCCAAGACAGAGCCTTGAGGTACTCCACTTGTAACTTCTACTGGGCTGGATAGTGCCCCATCAACTCTAACCGTTATAACTCTATCAGTCTAGTAATTTTTATCCAGGCCAATAGTCTGCCGCACACCATGAGTTGCTCCAATTTTTGTAGCAGTATGCTGTGGTTAACACCGTCAAAAGCTTTAGACATGTCCAAGTAATAAGCATGGATAGGGCATCTATCGTCCACGGCTCGAGTCCAATTATCAAGAGTTATGAGAAGATTAGTGAGACAGGAGTGTCTTGTCCTGAATCCGTGCTGTGCGGTGGAAATCGGCCTTTTTTGTTCCAAATGTTTATTGAGTTAGTCAGCTACAAGTCGTTTAAGAACTTTAGAGACCACTGGCAACAACCTGACTGGTCTGTAGTTAGACACATTAGATCGTTTCCCTCCTTTGTACAACGGAGTGATTAATCCACTTTTTCTGTCATTAGCAACCGTGCTACAATTGAAGGACATGTTGAAAAGGCCAGAGTGTGATGAGAATAGAGCACGGGCGTATTGTTTTAGGATGAATGGTGTTATTTCATCTGCACCCGGGGAATTTTTGTATTTAACCCGCGTAGCTTTACCAGGACACTCTCAGGTTTCACAACGATTTCGTGTATTGTATTCTGAGATCTAAATGCAGGTATATCGTAAGGTACGCGCTTGTTAGGGTAGAACACTCTAGAGTAACATTGAGCGAGTTCGTTAGCGGCTTCGACAGCAGTGGATGCATTTCCAGTCGTAGTAAGTAAACCGGAAACACCTGGCTTCACCCCGGCCTTTCTGTTCACGATCTGAAAGAAGAGCGTCGGATTTAGTTCAATTTCATCCATCAGATTGAATTGATACTTTTCTTTATCTTCCTGGACAAGTTTAGTCACTTTGTTTCTCAACAAACGGTAAAATTCCCAAGATTCAGGTGTTGACTGTAGTATGTGGCTTCTCCACGCACAGTTTCTCACCTTTATCCATTTCCGTGTTTGACTCCGGATCACGAATTTGAATCTTTTTTTCAATTGTTTTGAAACATATTTTGAGTGGGGTTCTATTTTTCGGTTGATTTTCCGAAGTATCGATAACCAGCATTGTTGGACATCAGTGCTAATCGGTGTCCAGTCAGTGACTTCTTGAAGAAACATTGATAATGCAACCGTATCGATTTTTCTTATCAATTTCTGAGCTCTTTTCGCTTCAGATATATAGTCGAAAACAATGACTACATGATCACTCTTTCCAAAGGTGCTTCATAGCGGATATCCTTGATGACATTTTCCTCACTAGTCAGAACAATATCGAGAATGGACGGTGTGCTTGTGCCTCTAAAGCGAGTGCTGCTTGAGATGTGGCTGAATAAAGGAATTTCGTAGAACATTTTGTAGAATAGATAATCAAGAGAGTTCACCGTGGGAATCTCGCTTTTTAGTAAATTCGGGAGATTTAAGTCACCCATGATCAGGAGGTTGTTTGGATATCTGGAAACAACCAGCTGTGTTTTCTCAATTAATCTAGCGTTGTATGCTTCGTTTGCTGACGGTGGTCGGTAAATCACACCAACAACACAGTTTTCACCTGTTGCTAATTAAGTGAACACCAAAGTGTATCTTCCAGTATCACATCATTATCCGTGATTTCTCTTAACGTGAGGTTTTGATCATAGTAAATAGCAACACCTCCTTCTCCGCGGTCTATTCGAGTACGATGAAAAAGGAACATGTTTGGAATGGAAATTTCCTCCTCAACTAATTGCTGATTGAACCAGGTTTCCGTTACGGCTATCAGGAGTGGTGAATATTTTTGACGAAGCTCGATTAGTTCAGGTAACTTATTTATCAAGAATTGTGCTTTGGTCTACAAACATTTGATGTTTGATCTTGATAAAAGTGTTGGATGATGAGTATTTGAGCAGGTAATTTGAGTACGTGTCAAAGATGGTGGGTAAATTACATCAACAACATGTAGAGACACAATCCACACCAGAGCTTTCCAAGATACCATTTGCAATTTCTGGACAAGGATGAATAAAAAATCTTCAATGTTAAGTAGCTTAACATCGGAGTGAAAACATCGTATCATAAAACTTATGTACAAGAATGGGGATTCCAGTTTCCCATCAATTTA
>JACCGJ010021984.1:0-24469 GCA_013407085.1 Atriophallophorus winterbourni | reverse complement strand
TGTATGTATGTATGTATGCATGTATGTATATATGTATGTATGTTTGTATGTATGTATGTATGTATGTATGTATGTATGTAAGTATGTATGTATGTATGTATGTATGTATGTATGTATGTATGTATGTATGTATGTATGTATGTATGTATGTATGTATGTATGTATGTATGCTTCAAACATTCCATCCACCTTCCCATTGATTCAGCCATTTATCAGTCATTAAGATTATGAGAGACAGTGTGCGTCAATCAAGTCCGGTAAAGTCGTGCAAACTGACAGACTACGCATCGAATGACAACGTTCCAGGCCTTGATAAAACTTGATGCGAAAAACATAAGTGCAGTGGAAGAGCAATGGACATACTCCGTTGGCCCCAAACACACCGAAACTACAGGCATGGCCGACCATAACTCACTTTCAATGCAACCGGTTTGGAAACCGGGCTCGGATCTTGGGCAGCGATTAAACGTTGCATGTGAGAGGATTGACGCAGAATGCTCATTGATTGTTGGTGTGCATCGTACGTGGGAGGTTGAGGGATACGCCGCATACCGGACGGTGAAGATCGCGCAAGTTCTACATGACCAGCTGTCAAAGGAGGTGGTGGCGGTAAAAGGGGAGGAAACGGATATCCATTGATTTGATGCATGACGCTTCGTTCATCCTTATTCGGGAGGGACGACGTTTGCACTCGCGAAGGGTGTAAATCCGGAGAGGTCATTGTGGCTGTAAAAATTTGCGAAAAATCGATTAAAAGAATCAATAAGGTTTATTTATTAGAGCTGTAGCTAGAAGGAAACGAGCTTTTGATTGTTTTCTTTCAACACAAGGCTATCCACAGCAAAATAAAAGACCCGGTTAAATTTAGATCACGATATAAGGAGAATACATGAACAAAGAGTAGCGTGCGGGCCTTTAAAGTTTATAAAGGCGAAGAGACATTTAATCAACGGGCTACGCGAGACTAATGGACTGATCATAGTGAAAGGTAAGTCATCGTAGGCCTAGAACAAAGGTTCCTACATGATGAAAGCATCTTTGCAAGCATCTTAAACTGCAAGAAATGTTGTTTATTGTCACCTTGCAATCGTCCTCGTGTTTTCTGAGAACGTCATCAGGTTGTTTCCAATAATGTGCTTAATTTTACCTGGAACATAACTTGGCACCCTCGGATGAAAAAAAACCACGGCGGTGCTCTGGGATATGTACGGAATTTCCATGTAGCAGGTTTTGAAAACGAACAACTAATGGAGTTGCGGGCCAGAAGTAACAAGATTTATGTTAGCTTTGAAGCGGCCAGTTTAACGTATAGACCAGAGTACGCTTTCTAGATGTCTCATATTAGGCCAGCCTACGCTTGTAGATCGTAGGGGAGCTAGTTATTTACACTATTCCAGTCCAGTTCCTTCGCTCGAACATTGTAGATTGGAAGTAGTCTCATTGCGCTGTGGACAACTCAGTCATCACATGCTTCCCAATCACATACAGGGTTCAAGTCGGGGGTGAGTTTACTGAGTGAGGAGTCTCCCTTAACTAGGGGGAAATTAGCGAAACAATTACAGTTTTGGACATTGAATCTAAATGGAGAGCGGAGGTAGCCGGTTACAACGCTACCAAATAGTGGCCAAAGGCAGACAACCAAGCATCAATAAGAAAGTTCGTATATACTGTATTGTCGGAGCGGTATATTCCACCCAATATAAGACGGACAACGACATTTAAATCACCAATACTTGTAGCGAATCGATTATTACGGTCTAAAAGCGATTGCAGGGTTTCCATGTTTTTATCAACACAACGCCGTCACCTACATGAGCGGCATTGGAAAAAATAATGCAACGAAACCTGCACTTTCTAGAAGTAGGTCACCGTCCAATCCACGTTACCTGGTCGAACCGATAACGGACAACCTTGTAGAACGATGCGTGATAATTTATAATTCAATTTAATTGTCAATACGAAACCAACCCTTAGTCCAGCAAGTTTCAGAGGACACATACGGAAAACACGGAAGCTCACATTGGCAATTACCACATCTACGGAATTCTGAGTAGCCCAAAATCGATAAAGCACAGTGCCAACTGAAGATTCGATGAGAGTGAGTACGAATATTGGTTTTTATGTTCGATCACCAACTAGCCAACATCTCATGATCATCTAGCGGAAGTGGTTCAACAATCTCACACTTGCAAACGAAAACGATCGATAACATGGATACTACAAAGGTCGGGTACCCGCTGATCAACAAAAAGATCTATGTACGATATAAGGACGAAACATAACAGAGGTTGGTTAAATAACAACGACAGCATTTGCTCAATTTGTTGACACTGCCGTATAAAATCCGAAGAAAAGCAAAAACATAACACTTACTGATATTTCGATAGATCTTGGTGGAGCAGTCTTTACTTCTCCTGTTTATCGTCCCCGTATCGGTGGATGCGTCATTCTTGTAAAAACCACGAGCTACCGAAGCTCGACCAGGCAGCATATTCGATTGACTGGTTGGGGGCAAATTCGACGCGAGATAATAAAACTGAACAGCTGTTGCTGGCAAGCTAGCGTGACTTGTAGGTGATGATCAAGAAACAAGAAGAATAAAAATAAAAAAGATCTAAACAAAGTTATACTTGCAAGCCAATGTTAAACCGCGTTCGGTCAAAGAAAACCAAGATGTTCAAATATAAAACCACAAATTGATTATCTGTCAAGCGCGCAAGACGATCAAACTGATCAAAGTAATGCACTTAAACAGCACCACGATACAATAAATAACTGAATTATTCCAGTTGGCATACAAGTATAACCTTGTTTACCATTAATCCACTGTTTCAAGGCACACTGAACCTGATCTTACTGTCTCCACCTGATGACGGCAAACAACCAGAAACCGGTAGTGGTGTGTAAGGGATGGGGATGTGAGCAACACATTACTTTGGTCATCCATAAGCGCCTCGAGTGCTTGACCAAGAGTCACTTTGTGATTCCGTGTCTGAATATCGTGGTTCGTTGTACGAACCTCATGTAACAGTTGGCATACAAGTATAACCTTAAATTGTTCCATCTTTGAGGGCGGACAGAAGCTGATAAAAAGCCATCGGGTTAAGATAATTGGCGAGGAATTGAAGATCAAATGAATTGCAGCGTCTGACATGCATGTCTGACATATACAGATTAGTGTAAGCAGTGTAAATTCCAAACAATGTGCTGTGACAAAAAAGAAAAGGTATAAAACGGAAGAGGTATGTGCATTCTCGTGGGGTGAAAACGATAGAACGCGCTTTGGAGCCTATTCACAAGCATTGTAAGGATGTCCAAATGAGTCGGCGAGTCGCGAAATGTCAAGGCGTGCGAAAAATTGAATTGAGTAAGTAAGGTGATTGTCATGGAGCATGAAAGCACAAGCTTAATCCAGGCAAAGTGCAGCCCAACCAGATTGATAATGAGAGTCCAGTGTGTTACCGTATGCAGCTCGGTATATGTGGCAAATCAAGTTAGCATGGTGCTAGCTGCGCAGTACAAATGTACTACATGACTGCACGGATGTGTAATCGTACAGTACTTCTGTTCTGTGCTGCTAACACCGTGCTAAATTGATTGGCCACCGGTAGTGAGCTGCATGCTGAAACACGGTGGAGTCTCACTACCATTTCTATTTCCCCCTCATATCTGTCTAGGCCTGGGCAACCTGACAGTATCTTAGCCCACGTGCAGTCTCTGACTGTGCGGTACTTTGCCTGGATCAGGCTTGTGCTTTCATACCATAACATACATGACTGTACTTCAATAGAACATAAGAATGAACGATACGGCAACACAAAGCACATTGAAAAAATCCCCGAAAGCGTACTGGTTTAACGGGCTTCCACGACCGATATGCGCTTGTTTCGATACATCAGCTGTGGAGTTCGCCTCAGAGGTAGCAAGTGCGGCCATCGTCAACGAATACAATTCCGCGAGCCGAAGGTTGCTGAGCAATAGCTCAGGGTTCGCACCATTCGAAGTGATGTGACTCGGTGAGGTAAACGGTGTACGATTGGACAGTGTTGTGGTGGGGGGTGGAGGGACGACAATCATCGATTGTCGACTGTCACCGCCGGTCGCGAACCCCGAGGAAGGAGGACGCCGTTCTTTTGCCGAGGACGAGGAACCCTCATCTGTCAACGCAGCAACACTGAACATGTGGCATCCGCTGGATCGTGTGAACGACGAAGAGGTGGACACAATCTCCTCGGTTGTAGTGGACGCCGGACTTTTGTCCAAAACTGGCATGCACATTTGGTCGACGCGAGGCGAGCGGGTCACTGGAGGGTGGTGGTGTAACAAAGTCGATTAGAGTATGAACACGTCTCATCGAATAAAACATTGAAACATAATTGAGCACAAGTCACTTGAGCAAACAAAAACACAATAAAAAAGCGAAACGCGAGGGGAATAAATTTGCAAGCACATGTCAAAAAGTGGTATTCTATTCTGGCAAAACGATTGACCGGTTTCAAAAAAAAGAAAAGCCATCTAGCGGGGAAAAGCTCGTAGAAAGACCACCAAAGAATGACACTTTGGTCATATGTAAAAACCAGTGCTAAAGTATCATCAAATGTAAGACATACAGAGCAATGGTTGCTCAAATGGTCAAAAGCTAGTCTTACTGTCTCCACCATGATGACGACGAATAGTCGTAAACCGGTTGTGACGTGTAAGTACTGAGGATGTGAGCGCACAGTCACCGAAGAAATGACGATCGTCTGAACCAGCGTAAAGTAAGGCGATCGGCAAAAAGCTTAGAGAAAAAGAAAGTACCGGGGAAATTCGAGAGATGATTAGTTAGTGACCGAAATACTGCAGGCCTAAATATCGTAAGCAAGACCGCAAAGGTTGGGTAATCTGCCAGTGAAAATTAATGTTGCTGCTGGCCCCCTTCGGCTAATGACCATAATAGATGCACATCACAAGCATACAAAGATTTCATAGTCCACCAGGCTTGTGTAGTTCGATAAAGATTAACAATCGGTCCAAGACGTTCGGATCAATAAACAGTACCCCATTGATCGATGTCCGAGCTGCAGATAACCATCGCAGATGAACTTCTTGATCTTGAAGGTGAAATTCCATACGATGTGTTCAAAATGATCGATCACAAGATAATTCTTCATGGAGCTCGTTAGCCTGGGAGGGCATTTAATCTAAGGGAAGGAAAACCCTGAATTTAAAACTTCGGCTGCCTTGTGGGATACCCGATCGCGGGAAGGGCTTCGGGAGAAAACCCCGAGGACGGTTAGTTGGTGCACACCACCTCTTTCTGGCAACTCCCTTCTGCCTTGCAGGATGCACATGGTTGTGAAAAGGCTAGAGAAGCTGACTCGCACAAACGCCGAGTGGTGTTCGGGACGCGGCTTTGTACTCAAATTCCCAAGACCCTTCATTGAAGCCGACTCATCCTCTAGGAAGAGATAGTCGCACAAAGTAAGTAATATGATCATGCGAGGTAGAGTTAACGTCGTAGGTAAAAAGCTCTTTTCACTTATACACTGCATGAGCAGCATGCCCAAACGCAGACATCTAGTGTCCAATTTACATAAAGCAGATATTTGGGGATAACATAGTACCACACTATATAGCCAAACAGCGAAAGCTGTTAACATTGATCCTACGAGTTGGGAAGAACTTGTTCTCGACAGGTCATCATCATCATCACGAAGCACAAGTCTGGAACCAGACAAAGTGCCAAGCAATATGAAGTAGGAAAGGCAGATAAGCAGGTAAGCGGAATATGCAAAAGCAAATGTGAAAAAAGCAGCTTGTTTTTGTAGCTTCACTGCATGCGATTTTGTTTTGTTTTTCATCAAATATAATATAATAATAATATACCGGGTAAAAGATTAGGACCCACGTAGTAAAATACACTGGCAGCCATATATCGTAAGGTTTCCAGTCAACTATTAGATGGATCTTTTGGGCTCCACCCAGGCAAACGAATATGCCCAACTGAGCCTAGCGCTACGGTGAATTTCTTCATACCAACGCGCCACGTAATGGACTGGGCACCCGATCGTTTCTCCAGGTTTCTGCCAGGCAATGTGAATAAGGCGTGGTATGGTAAACGGTGAGTAGGCATTCTTAAAACATGTCCAAACCATTGCAAGCGAGCAAGCATCAGCATTTCTCTCAGTCCGTGAGAACCTGGTCCTAACACACGATGGCAAACATCTATATTTGTAACACGATGTTGCAATCCTACACAGGCAACGGGTATCGAAAACAGAAAGCCGACAGAGATCTTACGCTCGGATAGACCAGATTTCGCAGCCATAAAGGAGTGTAGCACGCACCACTCGGCCTTTAGTATGGAATGAAACATCGCGTCGACGCCACAAGTGGCGAAGGTTAGCAAACGCTGCATCCGCTTTGCGAACACGTTGTGATATCTCGTCATGGACACGACCAATGTCAACCAATTAAAAACCGGCCACTTCGGAGGCACTGCGTAAAGCGTCATCTCCAACTTGGTGAAGAGGAGACACAGCTCTCGGCTGCGGAACGTAGATCACGCAACCAGATCGCAAGTGCAGGCGGTCGACCAAGTACTACCAATCGATGTGAGCATTGTAGGAGAGATTGTTCCTCGCGAAACGGACTGTTTAGTGATTTGAATCGCTGTGGAGTGTGAAACCAACAAGCGCTTGTGATGTACATCCATGGTCGACATCGACCGAAGGAAGCCAACAACAACAGAAACAGCCAAACAGAACGGTTTTGCCAGTGTATGCGGGAAATACTGAACGAATGCACAGATGTGCTAGATACTGTAGAGACATTGTCCGACTGATACCACCATATTAGCTATAACTACTGATGGAGCCTATAAATTAGATGCCATCCGTTGATTGTAAAATTACACAATAGAAGGCGTGAGCGCAAGCACGAAATTACCACCGTAAAACGTTTATTTGTCTCGAGGCCGAGAGAAAAGAACAACTTCTGTGAAAACGTCAACTACATATCCAAAAGACAATAAAATACTCAATATATGGGAAATCGTTAGGATAAAATAGGTTCAGTCGATAACAGTCGATCGATATACATTATATAAAAACAGGGAATCACAAACGAACGGACAAAAAACAAAACCTACCCTTATTCCAGGATAGGACACCTGATGTACTTCTATGGTCAGGAGACGTTCGTGACTGGAATGACAGAGAAAACAGCGATGATAAATTGTTGCGGTCCAACGGCGGATAAGATATGAACAGCAGAGCACGCGAGGTGTTAAATAGATTTTAGCACACTACTAATAAGTAGCATCTTTTATAAATCAGGAGATACAAGAGAAATTGGAAAATGTTTATGACCGATCAGGGCTCCATTTATACAAAACAGAAAGTTTGTAAGGAACAGTTTGCTGGTACCGTTTGGCTTCTGACACGCCAAACCAAGTGTGCATGTATGAAAGGGATCTTGATACCTTTACATTACATTCACGTGACCAATAATAAGAACTGCACACGCCATGGTGGGAGATGAGGTTATCAAAATAGACAGGGGAGATTAATATCAATTGATGCAACCAGCTAGCTTGCTTTCTTAATCCGTGCACTCACTAAGAATCATGCACATCAATGTTTAACCTTAGGCCGACGAAGCTTCTCTGCCAAAAGCGAAACGTTACCAACAATTTTCCAGGAATATAGCCTACATCAATCCAAACAAAGAACATGTCTCAAGAGTTAATACTTAAAGGACAGTAGAGAAAAATCTTTCGAGATTACTTTTGCAGAAACTTCACTTTAGAGGTGATTTCAATTACCACCGCGTATGAGCAACCGTAACTATTGGTGAATTACAGAAATAAATCGAACCATCTTTCAGAAATGAGACGGTAAAATAAAAAGGACTGCCACAAAGAGCATCGAAAAGTAACCTCACCCGGGTTTAATTTAGACCGCTCTAGCATCATGAATTTATCAACCCCATCGATCATCCACTACGAATGATCAATGAGTAAGCTCGAAGGAAACTAATCACATGATTTATTAAAAGTGAATTCACACGCAGAGAACGCGTGCGTTTCGAATTTGGAAATCGAAATGATGGCTCATTTCACAGGATGAAAACGTTATGTGGGCGAAACGACAAGCGTCAGCTACGGTACGTGGTAAAGCATGGGAGAATCACATGAGCGAGAAAATGACAATTGACACGTTTAAGGGTGCACGTGTATTTGTGTGAGTGTGTGAAAGAGCGAGAATGAGGCCTAATGTGATGAGATAAAAACAGCAACCATCTATATTTGGCTTCAGCGAACTGTAGTAAGGAATCGTTACGTAAGTGTTAAGCACCAGAGAGCGGTATGACGTGTCGAATTAGCTTGCGAAAATTAGCATAGGAATCTGATGGTTCTCTTCAACTAAACGCCAAGCATAGCTTAGCAAACAAACTATGCGGAGCGCAGGTAACCGAAGTCCCCATGATTAATAAAGCTTAATCCAGTCAGATAATAAACCGACTAGATCCAGAATTTCACAGTCGAAAGGGGGCAGTTAAGTGACACTAGAAATTCTACAAAATTGATTAGTTAGTGAAATACCGGATTAATCTATCTGATACAATACATTAGAAAGATTAACGCTGGTCGCATTTGAGTTACAGTGTGCTTAATTTCCGAGTTTAATTGTGCACACAAGGCTTAGATTGATGAAGGAGATGACAAAGAGAAGGAGGAGCAATCATCTCCGGTTACATAACAGTAAGCGGCGAGGACTGGAACTCGTAGGTCTAAAATGAATGAATGAAAGCACAAGCCTGATCCAGGCAAAGTACAGTCAGAGACTGCACGTGGGCTAAGATACTGTCAGGTTGCCCAGACTTAGACAGATATGAGGAAGAAAAAGGAACAGGAAATGGAAATGGTCGGTGATCTGGTGAAAGTTGTGTGGAGGCAAGCTGCTCTTAAACATGATGAATTGCCTCGTGTGGATAATGAACAAGCGAACAGAATGACCGGATTAACGATCATCGGTTGTGAGCGAATATGAAGGAGTACTTAAACATAACCGCTTTCCAGTATATTTCACAGTGAAATTGAGAGATTCAAACGTTAAGGCATCGATAAGGAAACATGATATCGTGCTCGCAAAATGCACACAAGTGGTCACTATGATACCCGTTTACCGAGAGACAGACTGAAGGTTAATTTTATCGGGTTTTTATCTCCACACCACCAGACTCAGACGTGTGATTTTAAACCGACGGACCAGCCAAACCACAGACACTTGATAACATCACCGTTGAATTTGAAAGTTAAACCACGACGAAATAAACTTGACTCGATTGCAAACATCACAATCGCCAACTGGCTAATTAGATCGGGCGTGCGCTGGTGATAAGAAAAGCTGCTGCTGATGCTGCAAGCTATGCCATATGGAATGCTGAACAACAAGCACAGTTCACCACAGACACAATTGGTGCACTCGCGTGAACAGTGAACGGTGTTGCGTGAATCAGTGATCGGAAATTTCACATATGGTTACGCAACTAGTATGGATATGTGTCCAATTCGACCTGAAACCGAACCAGCGTACGGAAGGCGGAAAAGACACACATTCCATATATGTGTGGAAATCGATCAAGAAAAATATACGATATGATGATGAAACATACCCACCATCGTTAGAACGCAATAAAAATCTTAATCGCTAACACACTTAGAGACACATCATCCATTTAGAAATACATTAGGGTCAGTCAAGACGTCGAGCTGTTGTCTAGCCAGCAGGGGGTTGCTTAGTGGTGAACCGACAAAACGCTAGAGTTTAGCGTGCTGCTGGAGTTACAAAACAGCTTAAACAATTTGATGGTAAAGCAGCGGTTAGCGTTCGCAACAATTAACCGAAACCATGAGAGATGATTAAAGATACTCACCGGAAGTGGACCATCTGCATTGATGAATGACGTAGACAAAGGAGTTAAGTGAGAATCCAGGGCGTTAGAAAGGACCGAGGCCCTTTTCAACGGACTCTGGGTCGAACCTACATCCGGGATCGCTGCAGGTGTAGTCGAAGGACTACAACCGTTCTGTTGTGGGACTGGAACATGATTGGAGTCAGCGACGGTGCTTCCGGGTAAGTTAACCTTTGAATCGACGACCTTGGGAAAGAAAAAAATCAATCGATCGCTAAGAAGGATGGCGAAAAATCACAATGAAAGAATATTCAATGAAAACGGGACGTGACTTTAATGCAACATTTCGGGAAAAGATTTTACTGCCGATTTGATGTCAAAAAGGTCGTCCTCAGAGGGGATTCAGATTTCATCAGTTGAATTGGTGAGCTGTGCTAATCCTATTTGGTAATGGTTTCAAAATACAACTTTGCTTTACCACTTTTCCAAAGTTTAAAGGCTCACTAAGCTTAATCTTGCTGTCCACTTGATAAACTTGAACAGCCCGAAACCGGATGTGGATGTTAGGTGCGGGGTCGTGATCAGTTGGAAAAAAGATCAAACCCCAATCAAAACCATGATTTGCTAATGCATGCAGCTGCATGATCGAAACCTCTTTGAAACTAGCAAGAGCACTGACTAATCAGAGCACCCGTTCCAATCAATCAATCAATCAATCATGCTGAACACAAAATCAGTCCTAGCTCACGAATGTTTTGTCAATCGATACGCCAACGTGATTCGAATCTGGTTATTTATCATTGCTCAACTATGCCACGTGGTTTTTATACGAGTTGATCAAGGTGATAGGATAGGGTAGGATGTCCAGACAATGAAACGAAGAAAAAACAACGATTGCGAACGTGATTAAACAATGATAAATGGGCAAATGGCGGAATCGAAATGTTTGGTGACAAGGCGAAAATTCAGTGATTTTTCGGGCATAAATGTTACATTAGTCGAGGGGATTAAACCTGTGGCGACGCGGAGTATTGTGATGCTTCATATCAATGAGCGGAGAGGAAGTTAAAACCACGAAAGCATTAGGTAGATTTAACCCTACGGCGTTCGATACAAAGATGTTGATAATTAATCAAAAAATTAACACAATAGTAATAATAAGGATACATGGTTAAAATAAGGTTAAGTGTGGAACAGTCTGGGACGCAGTAAAGCTGTTACACCGAGAGATTATTAATGTTTCGGTGGATCATAAACGAAATTGACTGAACCGTGTGCTCTGTTACAGCCAGTTGTCGGCGGTGATACATACAGGAACTTCCCAGCCGTGAAAACAAAAAACTGAAAACTAATATAGTCTAATCCAATCACAATGCAATTAGGGTCAAGAAGCATAAAGTAGAGATGTGAAGTGTAACAGCGAACAGGGTCATCATTAGTTCTCAGACGATATGCAGCACACACCCGGTACAACACATTGGCAAAAAGAGCCGAAAAGATCTACAACAAAGAGTTCGGCTTTGGGAGGAATTGCATCAGACCATAGGACGGGAAACGCGATTAGACTATTGACTGACCCCATGTAATCCCCTACTTATATAGTAGTTCAGTGCATTACGTGACGACAACACACAAAACTTTACAATACACGAAGATCGGATCAGTATGTCCGACAGATCGTGGAAGTAGGCGATTGATTATAATGACTATGACCGTTGAATGGGGATAAAAATAATTTCGAATAGAAAGTTTGACAGCTGAATATCAACTAAGAGTCGTGAACCAGTGCAAATTGATTTGATAAAAAGGAACGGAAAACTGGGTGAGAAATAGAGCATCATTGAGACAGTTCTGGTGCGGGGTGTTGATCTTTGATATCAAGGCTTTTGAAAGCAACTTCGTGTAAGACTTAGCCGCTGATTCAAGTGCTACCGATCGTGATTTTATTCCGTCTGCCAGGAGAATGCAGAGCGAAAATTAATTGTGAGGTCTGTCCTCAAGATCAACTGACAGTATGCAAGATAACAGCGGATATGCGGTTGAAGTACTTCAACTCATATTTCATTAGGTACGTGATGTAAAATGCTAAGAGGCACATCTGGTTGAGTAGAAAGAGCTTCGTTCGTCTAGGTTTGTGTGAACAAAACATCATTTTAGAGAAGCACGTTTTACAACCCATAGAAATCGATCAACCGAAGAATAACGGAAACAGTTGGAAACAGCCCTTGATGAACTTGCTTTCACCAGATCATTTTGTAGACCGAATTCAGCTGCAGTTACAGGAGAGCGAGTGTCGTTCTAGGTTGTTGACCAACGGCCTTACATCGCTTACCACGGTTTTCAAGTGACTGACATACCCGTAACAGCTCACAAAGTAAAGCAAGTTGATACACAACAATAAAAAATTACTTCTAAGTCACCACCATCAAGATCACGTGATCACAAGCGATCATTAAAGACAGCATCACGACCGTTGCAAGTACCGAATGCGTAATTGTCGTACAACTGTGACGGTCAGATAAACCATTGCAAACACAGCGGTTAAACAGCTTGTTCCGCACTTTTCATCTTTACGACATTGTGAAGACCGTTCCGTACAGGGTGATGCGACTTATGATATACAAATTCACTGTTGAGTTCAATGTACCAGGAGACAGTTTGAGCTGGTTTCAAAATATAGACAATGGTCGATTCAAACTAAGTTGTTGTTGTTGGCCTCCTTCGGTCGATGTCGACCATGGATGTACAATTCGAACTAAGTAGCTAACAAATATCAAAGGATAAACTAATATTGTATGAGTTTGAAGACTTGAACACCCATCCTTAATTTGCACACATGAGCATGGTTTTCTAACACCGTAAGCAACCACGACAAAGCAAACGCCTTGCGTCGCGATTATACGACGGAGGCTGACAGAGAAGGAAACTAGTACTGACAAAATGACGAGCATTGATATTGAATGTGTGTGTGTGATGTGAAAGCACAAGCCTGATCCAGGCAAAGTGCCGCAGTCAGAGAATGCACGTCGGCTGAGATACTGTCAGATTGCCCAGGCCTAGACAGATATGACAAAAGAAATAGAAATGGTAGTGAGACTCCAGCGTGTTTCAGCATGCAGCTCACTACCGGTGGCCAATCAATTTAACACGATGTTAGCCGCACAGCACAGAAATACAGCACGGTTGCACATCCGGGCACCCAAATCAAACTCACTGCATGCTTTCTCCGATGCTCTGTGTAACAGGAAAACTTTGTTGAATGCAAGATAATGTCACTAACTGATTACCTACCGCCAAGTATTCACGATTCCGTACAGACACACATGTCTGGTGAGAGAACAATTCTAGCAAAACCACGATACCATCATTTCCACTGCATACACCTGGTTCAAATTAACCCAAGACCTGATGTTCCTGACATCTGACAGGTATTTCTGAATCAACAAAAGAGGCTATATTATCTACGGAGACAATGAAGTTGATCAACGGATGATAGCTTGCTGCTTTTGCTTCGTGTCATCCGAACGAGAGACGCACACAAAAGAACGTTTTGAAAAAAAGCGCAAGTTGATCACCCGAATGTGTGATCATACACGCTCTTTGAGACGCATACCTTAGGCTAGTTTGAAATGAGCAGGGCCTGGGTGATTTGACGGAATAGTAATCCACCCCAAGGGTCACATGACAGTTCAAACGTGTCGACATTTCAAACAAGTGAGAGAGCGAAACTCAACAATTTGACGTAAGGAGCGCAAACTATTGATAAGCGAGGCTTGAAATAGTCAAAACACAAACGAAACGGTGGCACAGTGTTATCTTGCCCGAGGGGAAGCATGCGATGGGCAAATTCAACAAGTGAGAGGTGATAAAAAGGTTAACACAGTAATGTAATGGAAAATGTTCGTGACCAATCGGGGAATCATAATCATGAAAAAAGAAAGTTTATAATGAATCGGTGAGAGTGGTTTATTGGTAACGTTTCGCTTCTGACTCAGAAGCTTCGTCAGACCAAGGGTGTCAGTACGAACAGAGATCAAGCTCAAATTTCATTCACCTGACCAATCCTAAGCTGGTTAAGAATCGCACAGCTCATGGTGGGTTCTGCACTCGTTAAGATAGACAGGCGCGATCAATATCAACGGAAGCACCACCATCCCTACGTGCCGTATAATCCCTCAATTGTTTTGGTCTTGGCAGGTGTGAATGACATCTGCTGACCGAACACAGTAAGATTCACATAAAACACACACACATGTTAGACAGTATTGCTGAAAATTCATGTACACGA
This sequence comes from Atriophallophorus winterbourni, assembly GCA_013407085.1. NCBI lineage: Eukaryota > Metazoa > Platyhelminthes > Trematoda > Plagiorchiida > Microphallidae > Atriophallophorus > Atriophallophorus winterbourni. The sequence goes on along the minus strand of JACCGJ010021984.1, from coordinate 10,281 downwards.
ATAAAGTCATTTTCTTCTTCTACTTCGGTATTTTTAATATTAAACCAACCGGATCAGATCATTGTATGCGAGAGAAATTTTTTTTTAAAGTCATGCTACGCACAACAAGACGCGTTTTGCTGAGTTGTAAAGTTCGCCGGTACGATGAAAATCACATCCTGACTGTTCAAACAAGACGACGTGTGAAGAGCCTGACTGTTCAAACGAGAATGTGCGAAGAGTGGCTCGAGTGCTCGTGGCCTTGTGAAATTATGACCTTTTTAACTGGCGTTATTCAGCCGGATAAAAAACCGAGACAGCTAACGTGTGCAGCTCATCACCACCACTTGGAATAACTCGATATTTGCAGTAGCATGATCGTTGTTCCAAAATTTTCATAAAGACAAAAAATGAAAGAAATATATCGAGAATTTGAGATAACGTTCTTAGCTAGTTAGCGTCATCGAGTAAACGTGAATAAAACTTCCAGTTTATAGTAGATAAATACACGAAACTTATCAAGACTGGTGAGCTATAATGTTAATACACAAACGTGTAAATTTGTGTACGTGGTTAAAAATTTAGACCTTACACTACGAGCAATGATGGAAGCACACATTCTAACAGGAGGGTTGGGTAGATAGCGTTCCCAAACGGTGGTAGTTGTTGAAGTGGTCGATACGTGGATAGGGATTACATTTGACCCCAAACACGAGCCAAATGATGCCAAACATCATTTCAATAAAGACATGGACCCACAAGTTTAAAAATTGTGCGTGCAGACTCATTCAAAAATACAAACGTTCAAACCAAATGGAAGAAGAAATTTTTGCAAAGAAACCATGAACAGAGGATAATTAAGTACAAGGATTGCAACAAAATATTGAATTGAATAATTGTAGAGCAAGTATCAGATACACGTTCGTTGGTGTTCGATGTGCTACAGTTAAAACACCGAACTTGCTTGAAATATCAAGGATACAAATACTCATACCGTGAGTTATTGATTTCAAACTTTAACAACACAAACAGCGGCTAAATTCAACTTTTAATCTCTAGAACACGTATATCACCCGTTAATGCAAGCCCATGGAACGTAGGGGCACGGATGTGCAATCGAGGGGCACGGATGTGCAATCGTGCAGTATTTCTGTGCTGTGCGGCCAACATCGTGCAAAATTTATTGGCCAACGGTAGTGAGCTGCATGCTGAAACACACAGGAGTCTCACTACCATTTCTATTTCCTTGCTCATATCTGTCTTGGCCTGGGCAACCTGACAGTATCTTAGCCCACGTGCAGTCTCTGACTGTGCGGCACTTTGCCTGGATCAGGCTTGTGCTTTCATACCATGGAACGTAGTGGGTAAGTAACTATGAGATGAGGAAAAACAAGACTCGAAGAAATTCCCAAAAGTGTACAGTTGGAGATTAATTTATATCGATTTTAACAACACATTGATAACACTGAGGCTTGTGACAAACCCTAAGGAAACAGCCATGCTGATGGAGAAAGAAGATAGGGGTTTCGCTTTCAATTTTCTAAATGTATCATCATGTAAAACATCGACAACAAGTATCGATGTCACGTAATTATGGCGGGAAAAAAAGAAAAAAGAGTTGGAAGTGGCTTAAAAAGCCACGTGTACAGTATTCGTTGCGTTTTTAACACTGGTCTGAAGCTGCATTTTCGAATGAAGCTTTGTCCAGGAGCCTACATCTCACCTCATCCTCATCAATCCACTTGATAACTCAACCAATAGGATATACGGCGACCTTGGTAATAAGTCACAAACTTAACCACTGCGAGATCAGATGTCATATGCGCAAGCAGGCAGAGAATTTAACAAGGCTAGTCTATAAGACTACCCGCCGTGTATGTATCGGTTTAGCCATTGAGGATTCTGTCGTAATCATAATGCATCATCGCAAAATGGACCAGTTTCGGAATTAGACGGTTAGGTAGTATATGTAAGTATGTATGAAAGCACAAGCCCGATCCAGGCAACGTGCCGCATAGTCAGAGACTGCACGTGGGCTAAGATACTGTCAGGTTGCCCAGGCCTAGACAGATAAGAGAGGGAATAGAAATAGAAATGGTAGTGAAACTCCAGCGTATTTCAGCATGCAGCTCACTACCGTTGGCCAATCAATTTATCACGATGTTAGCCGCACAGCACATAAATGCTGCACGATTGCACATCCGTGCAGTATTAGTATATAATAAACGAGGAGGTAGAAACCAACTACAAACTAAAACCTCGGGTAGTAAAGCGCTGCCACACAGACGGTTACAAGTTGAGATAGCTGTAATTCCTTGAAAGATGAATAGTACGCTTTTGTATTTCGAACACAACGACACAAACAGTTGAGAAAAATTGTCACGTGAGTAGAAAGAAGCAGACTAGGTGCGATTTAGCTAGAATTCGCGCGAGTCAAGGAAATCGAGTCACACAAACCCGATCTATTTCATAATTTTGTCATGGAATGTTAGTTATGGATTCTTTACTTCGCCTCATGAGAAACAGGCGAAGCATATACAACATGCACCGATGTAACTAAATCACGATTGCCACCTCAGTACAAAAAAGAAATCGCAGCTCGAGTCCTTTGGTCATTTGGAATAGAGGTCGCGCACAAACCCGTGTCAACATTACGCAACCACTTTAACAATATGAAAGACATAGTTGCAAAAGAGGAACAATCGAATATTGTCTACAAGATTACGTGCAGAGATTGCGGGAAGAACTAAATCGGACAAACCGGCCGCAAGCTAAGCAGAAGAATACACGAACACCGGCTAGCTGTACGAAGGCACGGCCCAAGGTCAGTTATTTCAATACATGTTGATCAATTCGGACACCAATTCGATTGGGACAACGCGAGTATTTTAGCCAAAGAAAACAACCGACGAGCGCGAGAATTCGTTGAAGCGTGGCACTCAATAACGACATCAATTAACCAGCACCTTCAATTGGCTACAACCTATGGACCAATGAAAACTCGATGGACAAGAATGCAACACATGAATTCCACCAACCAACGGGAGTGATGACGAACCGACAGACGGACCTCATAAAAACCAAATGAATACCAATTTCAAGTCACTTCGAAACAAGTTCTTCTGATGATGTCATCTAGCTTGATGACGAAACGTCCAACAACAACTACACAAGCTCGGCGAACACAAGGTGAACAACATCCACATCCTGAGCTACGTACATTCTCCTCTATTGCTGAACAAAAAGTACTATTACAAGACATGGGATATTGAAACGTAAAAGTGGTGCAATACCGAGAGTGGCATAGTAACGAAATTGGACTGTAATAGACCGCAAACGGACCGAGATAGTTCCATGTTGTCAAGCCACGACAGACATACAGCAAAATGGCATTGCCAAGGAGACTGCCATGTGTAGATCATTACTGGCGGCCATCAATTTAGCACGATGTCTCAAGTGCATGACCGCTTTGGTATAGGTGTTAAAACGTTTGCGGTATGATATACGCCGTGGTGTACTTTGACCTTAACTGCCCGCCATAGGGAACAGAGGGTGAAAGTAGCGCCCTTTGATACTTAAAGATTAGATAAGCTCCGATCAGATAATGAGGAAGCTGGACAACATCAAAGAATTACACTGTAATGCATGCTCGTGCTCCTAGGTGGATAACAACTCGTCCCGAGTTTACCTAATGAAGCGAAGCACATAACCATCCCCATGATTCAATTTATCAAGAATAAGAAAACACACTCATGGCAAGACGATCTAATGTTTGGGAATCGTTGCTACAAAAGCGCTCCCCGATCGTTTTATTCCTATGTGGCACTACCGACTGATGTTTGTTTACCAGTGATTCGACCATTCTTTGCAAACCAACCCTTGCACAAACAGATGTCGCCCGTGACAAATGAGGAGTTCGGTCGTGCATCACACTGTACCTTTGCAAACATGGAACATATCAGCGCGATAGAATGACAGCGGGTGAGTGAGAGACAACACCGTGTAAGACAAACGCTACGCGGTGACTATTGGCAGACAGCGAAGTGCCAATTACTTTCATTTAACCAGTGGAGAATAAAGGGGGCATTGAAAGAGTGAGAGAATAAACAAGGCTTGTGGAAACATTTCAATCTACAAGACGGAACATGCGCACTCTTGACGCACGTCAAGGCATTATCATTGTGTACAGAGGTAGAAACTTTGTTAAAATTAAAATCAATAACCACAAGCAACATTTTATTAACAGTTAATCAAAAGTGCTAAATAAAAGTTCACTAAAATGAAATGGAGACCCGCCCTGATTAGTGAGAGGTGGTGGTGTTGTTTGATGTGGGTTCAGTGACGGGATAAGGTGAGCAACCCACACAAAACCAAATGTAACCGATCACTTCAAACCATCTGACATATGATATCTGATCATGTGACACAGAGCAGGTGCACAAACGGGAGCTTGAACGTTTGTTGACAAGTCATGATTTTGGGGTACGTATGTAGGAGACCACAAATCACACAACCATAGACTAGGCTGCGACATTTTGTGCACTGACAACGGAGACCAAGGTAAACGAGAAAAGGAAAGACCAATGAACAAAAATATTCATTTGCATGCATTTCCATCACACACACACCCCACAACTGGTTTCGTGCTGTTTGCACTTATCAGGTAGGGACAGTAAGATCAGGATCCGCATGCGCTAGAATGAATTTAGGATTGATGAGTATTTCAAAGTGCGCATGACAACGTAGAATTTTGCGTTGGGCGGGAATTAAAATCAACCACAACCGAAGCGAATAAACAGTTGCTTGCACTCACACAAAGCTCATTGCTTTCTTAGGTATCTATAAAGGGTAGGATTATAGCATGTTGCCAGGGAGTTGGACCGGTGCACACTTATAAATTGTGCATGAGTGCTGTATTCATGTACAATATGAATTCACGTGTTTGTGTATAAGTGTATATAAGCACGCGTGCGTGTACATATTCAGGTGTTCTTAAAGTCACAAGACTAAAAAAGGGGAACTATTATACTGAATAACGATTTAGTAACAAAAGGTATGGTATGAAAGCACAAATATGATCCAGGCAAAGTGCCGCACAGTCAGAGACTGCACGTGGGCTAGGATACTGTCAGGTTTCCCAGGCCTAGACAGATATGCGGAGGGAAATAGAAATAGTAACAAAAGAAAATGCTTGAAGTTATTAGGCGAGAGGATTTTTATTTCGAAATTAAAGTCGAGAAACGTGTCAGTGGTCTTGGGATTAATTCCGTTGTAAAAGGTTGCCCAGATTGGGAAGTAAAATGATGAGAACAGAATGAGAGAAAATGATAGTAAAACCTTTGGTTGGATATTTGCCGTTAGCAGTGGTCAACCGAGACGCTCAAGAAGTTTTTGTGGAACCCTTTGGGGGTTAAACTGAACAAAAGACACAGGAGAAGCGGAGCGCTTGGCGCCAATGTATCCAAATTGATTGATCGGTCAGTGGGGAAACAGCTTAACAGAAGACCCTAACGAATGGAGATAAATTGTCGAAGACCCAATACGACCCAATAAGGGTTTAAGTAAGCAAGTATGCTCAAACCAGTATACGTGAATCTAGCGTTCACTAAGCTACTGCCATCCGTTAAGATACTGGCCTTCTATTTTATTTCTTACATCTGTCTTGGCCTGAGCAACCTGACAGTATCTTAGCCCACGTACAGTCTATGTTTCTACGGTACTCTGCCTGAATCAGTTGCTTTCATACAAACATCAAGCAAATACGCCAGAGAACCACGCGTGATTACGAGGAATCATGGCAAGAACGATAATCGCTGGCTCCAGTCAGTGATCACTCCCGACTGCACTTTAGGGAGATAATATCCCGAGCAAAGGCGGGATGAAACGATGAACAATAGTCACACAAACGTGTCAACTATCATTTCGGGTGTTTTGTTCCGGTTTGGGTATCACGGAGCGGTAGGCGTGATATGTTATCACTCACTGCCGCAGTTATTGCTCATTTGCCAGCCATTTTACACCCGGATAATCTAATGAAGGCAGTTTGAGCCGACCCACATGTGCACTACGAATGGGAATCGATCAGTGACCACGTTTTTTGAAGCAAGCAAGCACGTTCATGCTACGCCACCCCGGCTCAAGCGTTGGACATAAATAATCACCCCAATTGCAACAGCACTGAACTGAACATGGTTATTTGATTTACCGTGCCTAAACAGACACGGAATTTATCGAGCTATTCATAGGAATTGGCGGATATGAACCGTCAATGTGACTCCCAGTCCATTTGATAGACAGTTTGTCATCAGTGGCTGACAGCTACAATGCAATCAGGATGAAAATGCATAGACGAATGGCGGCGAAGGCTCCGCCCAATGTCGGGTAAAATCTAAAACAATAAATAAACATACCGTGAGAGGCATTCTTGTCGAATGGGAAATCACTCTTGGGGGTTTCTACACATTGCAGTCAACTTTAGTAAGAAAGAAATAACAACAACAGGAGTTCCGATGCAACATTACACCGGGTATAGTTTAAGTTTAAACACTTTAGAAGAACAATGTGGATTGAATACGTTGAACGATTGCTATATCATTATATTTATTACGAAAAAGAGAAGAGACTATCATCAAGCAAGTCACAAAAAAGATTGCTGAAACAAGCGAATTAATGAGACAGATCCTTCAGAGATTCTAGCGGAGTGGATTATACTCGACAGGTATAAATGAAGTGAAGTGAGTACCGAACAAAGTCCTCCTAAACAAATGGATGATAGTCAAATGGAATAAGGGGCACATTGGCAATTGACGGGTGAGGCGATCAAGGCACGTGATACATCTTAGGTGATGCATTAAAGTTGAACGAGTTCTGGCTCAATTAAGAGAACGTGAAAAACAAGTTCCTTGGTAACGCCGACTTAAATTAATTACCAGCGCAAATGAACTGCAGACTGAGAGCACCGTCGTTGTCAAGTCACCAACTTTATGTACAAAGACGCTACTTCATATCACGTGCTGTCTATCAAGCTGTGCGATTCGCTTGAACCAAAAGGTTTCTGAGTTCACATACAGATTCAGAGTTCGCCCTTTCCCGTCATTCAGCATTGTATGGCAGTTCAGCATTCGGTACATGCTACCGGTGTAATGCTGTCATGGATGAGAATGACGATGGCACGTACACACAGTGATCAGTTATTCAATGAGAATATTAATCCCTAGCAAAATTATAAACGCTTCGGTCAAAAAGCACTATGACAATTTACCTGTCGTATACACAATTGACAGGGGTGGCTTAGATGCTTACAGTAAACACAATTTCTGAGGATAAGTATTGGAGTCGACTTGTTTTTTCATCACACACCTCATAATCGGTTTCTCATTGGTTGAAGTTATCAGGAACGGACAGCAAGATCAAAATACGCGTTTCTTAAAACAGACATCGCCATTAAGCACAGGTCAAGAACCAGACAAAGTACCAAGCAACACAATGCAAAAAGGAGATAAACACACGCAAAACGAAAACGGGCAAGCGAAATATGTGAATTCGCGTAAAAATCACCTTGTTCTTACAGTTTCAATGCATGCAATTTTGTGGTGTATGCTTGACGTCTGAACAAGAATTCTGCATTACATTTTGTACCAACAGCGATGGGAACGGGTTTCAAACCCACGAGGATAATAGCGAATGCACAATCCCACACCTCACAATTTAAATAACTGAACTACAGCTGACGTGAATTGCGGATTACGCTGAAGCGCAACAGAGACTACGCTTTTACCTTAGGCAGAGGCACAAAGCAAGCAAAACAGAATATGATGCAACACGATAAACAAGCACCGAATCAATTCGTGTACGCACACAATCGGAGCAAAAAACGGTCAAAAATTCCACGCGAATTTACCCACAGAAAATATAATGCATAAAAAGAGCGCGCACGCAATTGTGATACAAATAAGATCATACGACAATAAAGACACGTGATCACCAGGTTTTGCAATAGATATTTAACAGAAATAGGTTTTGGCAACAACAGCTAGATAACGACTTGATTAAACAGCTACGGTGCGTCAAAAATGAGCGGTTTTAATAATCGGTCAGTTGGTACGGGAATGAATGAATGAATGAATGAACGCACAAGCCTGATCCAGGCAAAGTGCCGTACAGTCAGAGACTGCACGTGGGCTAAGATACTGTCAGGTTGCCCATGCCTAGACAGATCTGAGAAAGAAATTAGAAATGGTAGTGAGACTCCGGCGTGTTTCAGCATGCAGCTAACTACCGTTGGCCAATCAATTTAGCACGGTGTTAGCCGCACAGCACGATTGCACATCCGTGTTGGTAGGGGTGAAAGAAACGACTCCACAAAGCAATGAAAGTTCCCGTGAATGCCTTCGACACCCCCGTGATAGAATCACTCGAGAATACACGGATGTGGATAGTTTGCACGAAAGTGAATAAAAAAATCATCTTTATTATCATCAGAGACAGCATTACACCGGTAGCACGTACCGAATGCTTCACTGCCACACAACCAATAAAAAGTAAAATCCTAAAAGATGGGGAAGGGTGGGACTTAAATAGCTACGGATTCTATAGAAGAGTAAGCACAAACTTGGATGAGGTGCACACACCTCGAGTGGAACATGCAGTCAAACAAGTTTCGTGAACGAGTAGAGCAACATCAGCACGGCAGCTTCCTTGTGGCTTTCACTGCCATTCATCAAAACAAGCTTTCCTCGTCACTCCGCTTAACAACATACAAGGTTAAGCAAACACTCCAAGATGTTTGGTGCAAGACCGCATATAAAGAAAACGCTCGCAAAAAAAACCAAACAACAACTGTGCCATGCGTAATGCGGCTGCCGAACTCGGCGTAACAAATACAACTACGCTTTTGTAATTTTTGTATCCCATGTCACGCAAAAAATCTAGGTACAAGGAATTCTATGGCCTTGGGGTGGAGATAGCGAAAAAGGTCAAACGCATGCCTGTTTCAAATGTCAGAATCATTCGTGTGGATTTGTTACAATGATAAATGTAGTTTTACACCCATCCGCGTGAACAACTTCAAAAGGGCCGCTTTGAGATGTGACCGCTAGGGGATCACGGTCGGACGTATTGGACACACACACACACACACACACCAATAGAACGTAGGTAGGAAACATGCAGTCAACTGCTGAACCATCTAAAACATCACATTGCGTCAGTCAAATAATTATTAATAGCATCGTGCGATAGAATGCTTGCGGTGACAACGGTACTATGTCAAGGATAACTACCAGTGTTATTCGAGACTCAATAACATTGATCTTCGGGGTCACTGCTTGACTGTTGAAAATACATGGTACAATGAGTCAGTAGCATAGGAAATAGCAATGGCGATATGTTAATGTGTAGAGCATAAACTCGTTATGTCTACGAAGTAAGGAAATGGTTATGATTAGTGGTGACATGCCTAAGCTGGGTGGAGCAGATACAACTCATGGCTGCTCAACGCAGATCACACCTACAGCGTGCAACTGACACCCAACGACCGAGTTCTGCTTATCGTTGCCAGCGCTGCGGGAGAGATCGTTCCTCCCGAATTGGAAAGTTTAGTCATTCGAAAAGCTGTAGAACATGAAACAACTCATGCGATTGTGATGTACGTCCATGATCGACATCGACCGAAGGAGGTCAACAACAATAGTGGTGACACGTGCGATGTTAATTCAACAGTGATCAATAAGGTGGCATGACTGGGACGCCGACGTCTCATCATCAATCCAAGAAGGCACATTTCTCAAGTCAGGTTTAGACTGTACGGTGACTAATAAAGTTGACCCCCTTGCGCAAATAATTGTATAAGAAATGGAATGAATGAAGTGCAATTACTGCATGTTGTCGCATACAGTTTATGGTCCGTGGTAATCAATGTATACCGTCAACAAGAGAGGCGTTTTTTAAATGGTTGGTGGTTGGGACGCTCTCGCATTCTTCTCGCTAGTCTGCTGCTATATAAAGTGACGAATGATTGATCGACGGCAGCGCTGAAAAGGATGCCTAGATAAACTGGACACGCTTGAGGGTTGAGAACCACACAATCAACACTCATCACGGCCAACGCGTGATGCACGTTGAATAATAGACATGCAATGAAACAAACTGATCGCTGAACCTTGGCTCACTTAATGAGGAAAAACGGCACTAAACCTGTGGGAGATGTGAGCAATCCTAAAACTGTACTATGAAACAAAGTTTACCATTGAGCCGCACTGAAAGTCTCAAGGAGGCTGTTTCATTGATGTCTCTCTATTCGCT
>JACCGJ010021982.1:0-42266 GCA_013407085.1 Atriophallophorus winterbourni | reverse complement strand
CGAACGGCGTATTGCCGCGAGAGTTATTACAACCCCAGAATAGTTCGAAGTAGAATACCATTCCAAAACGCTAAAATCTCACCGGAAGCACAGGACCGGTTTCGAGGTTTTTGCTTCTCATCAGCTATGCGTATCCGGAATGGTATTCTACTTCGAACTAACCTGGGGTTGTAATAACTCTCGCGGCAATACGCCGTTTGATCAGTTGGGGCTAAGTTTAGTCCATTCAGCTACTTATAAAGTAGCGAGTAGACGAGAACTTCGATTCGAATTGCGCTATCCGTCTACACAAATACTAGTTCGAAACGCAAAGAGACCAGCGGATACGCATAGCTGATGAGAGGCAGAAACCTCGAAACCGGTCCTGTGCTTCCGGTGAGATTTAAGCGTTTCGGAATGCTATTCTACTTCGAAATACATTTTATTCTTGAAAATCCAAGGCATGCCATACATGATCAATAATTTCCAAAAGCTTTGTACAATCAGATTATAGTATGTACATTTGCGAAAATAATTTGTTTGAGGTCATTTCTCTCAGCGGAATTTAACGTTTAATAGATATAGGGTTAACGGTATTTGAAGTTGATTTCAGGTAATCAGTACGCGATCTGATATAGTACAAAAACACAGGTATTGTTGGGAAAAGTCTAGAATATTTTCGGCAACACTGAAGTTCAACGGATAAGGTCCATCTAAGGTGTGTGAAGAATCTCTATTGTTGTTGTTCCAAACTTTTTCATTTTGATTGTTTAAAATAGATTGATCTTTCCTAAACATGAACCGTTTTCTTGTTCGCTAGGCGAAGGTGATTTATTCCACTAGTTTGAGGTCTCGGGACCAGTTTCATTTTTGTGTGGATTGAGAATTTTGGTGGGGAGTAAATACTCAGAAGCAAGAGAATGTTGTTTCGAATGTTATGAACATTTATCTAATATCAATACCCATGAATGCCATTATTATATAAATCATCAGGTAGAACATTCAAATTGATAAGATTGCGAATTTTTTCTATGGTAAGAAATAAAGCTAGATGTGATTTCAATTCATTTATATAGGAACTGAGTCTTATATATTTTGGAAGAAGATTCCACAGTTTAGCATATTTAGTCAAGAAGAAACTGTTCCTTACTTTAGTACGAAACCTGGGTAACTTGATATTTTTTTCACTGTTTCTCAAGCTATATTTAGAATCATGCCGTATATGAAGATTCGAACGTATTTCCATATTATCCGTTGACAGTATTCCCAAAAATAAGATGAGGTTACGTTTGAGTCTACGAAACCATAGGGGATCGAGTTTAAGTTGTATACATCTTTCTCTATAGGATTGTTTGGTTGTATAACCGATGATTGATTTTGTAAAAGTACGTTGTATCTTTTCTAAAACTATGCTATCGGTTTTATTTATATTTGTATATATTATGTCAAAATAGTCAAAGATAGGAATGGTGAATAATTTATACATTTCTAGTTTACAATGAGGATGAATTATAGATCTGTGTATAGTATTCATAATTTGTCTGGCTTTAGTAATAAGGTAGCATATCTGTTCTTTGAAAGTGAGTGATTAAGAATATCGAACTCCTGAAATCACGCTGCGGTCAAATCATTCGAATTGCGTTATTGTTTAGAATGATGTCTTTAAGATATAATATATATAATATATATAGATATATATATATATATTAACTATATATATATATAATATATATATATATATATATATAGATATATAATATATATCATATTATATATTATATATATATATATAGATATTAATAATATATATATATATATATAAACCTTAGTAAGGGGCCTGTATTGTTTGTGACGTGAGTTACGCGTAGTCCACCCGTTTCTTATTTCGACAAATTCCAAACAACGATTAGGATATTCTACGGTACTCTAATTAATAACAATTACAACAAAATTAACTATACAAACACTAATTGTATAGTAACGTCATAGCAACAATGGAGCCAAATACTCCAGAATCAAATTCAATTCAAACGAAAGACGACCTGATATAAAAATAAGAAGAATCGATTCACCAAAATGTCGTCCAAACTTTCTGTGACAATCAAAAATGACATTCAAAATAGCGTCCAAAATCAAGCAAAATACTGTAGCCCAAAATGGCAACCAAATTCTGCAACAATGACCGACAATGGCAGAAACAATAAATTGAAACAAACATTTGACCGAAGAAAAGAAGAGAGAAGATTTACAATAACAGAAATAATTACAAAAAAATGATTTATATCCAAATACTGTAGGAAAATAAAACACAAGCAAAATCTATTTCAAAAAATTCAGGCTTCGTAACTAGGTTCAAAATAAAAGGAATGTTGAAGATAAAAGAAAAATTTTAAACTTCTTCGAACCTCACACCTCCGATCAAATTCTTTCTAGGGCTTAATTGTACAACGATTGTTTGACGAATACCCTAACGAATTCAGAGCAGCAAATGACTTTATTTAGTGATGAGTCCCTTCCGCCACATTACATCCCCATCATTGGATATTAGTAGTTTTTTATATAGAATGCGGTTGCAAGCCGCAAACTCACCACATCCTCCGGTGCTGCTTCTTGCCTTATAAAGAAGAGTTGTCCTGATCCTTACCCAAGTCACCTACCTCTTCTTCGGACCCTTCTAACAAACATACTTTCCGAATATTACGCCGGATCACGCCATCCTTTGTTCGTATGCTGACCGTTCCTACCAATAACAATTATATTCCTACCACAAGCACTGCAGCTTGTAATTCAATTCTGGGAATAGAAACCGTTTTAAAAGGATTAACTCTAGACTTTGAAAATAAACGACGAGCAGGTGAAACGAATCCTTTATCGAACATATGCCCATATACCACTGTTCCGTTACCAAGTTCAGATGCATCGCAAAATATATGCAAATGTATTTGCGTATCAAGCTGGTAATACCCACCAATGCAACGAGGTACTCCAAAACTCCTTGGCAGAGCGTAAGCATGATAATAATCTATCAAATACCAACACAATATCAACAGGAATCCTTTCATCCTATCTCAACTCTCTCCAGCAAATGCATTGTAAATGATTGGCAAACTATTCTAAAGTTATGCGTAACGCATAAGTTACACAAAATGGTGAAGGAGGGGCATCGAATGGATGCACTGTCATCCGGTATGCTTTAATGTGTGACGTCATGTCGTTAATTGACCACCAAAGCAGTCCTAATGCGTCTCGGTTCGCCTGCGGCACAGGCACTTGCAGAAACATGTCAGCCAATTTCGTTGTCAGGTTCCGACCCTGTAACAACATGTCGTTCAAGCCGACACATTCAAACACATTTCTACACCTCTTCGGTCTCCGTGGATTTAGTACCGAGTTGTGTTTCAAATACCAAACTCGTGTCGGACGCTCGATTGTATATGAAATATTCTCGATGTGTCCGGATTCGAAGTGATGTCGTAATACTTTAACATATCGTAGAGACAACTGTCCATCTCTTTCAATACGTCTTTTTAACATGCTGAGCCGCTTCAAGGTTAACTCATAATTAACATCCAATTAAATATCAGGTTTTTTCCACGAAAGGGTAACTAAAAATGCCCGTCAACTAATGAGGAATTTTCTACTATACGTAGCAAAGATCCATTATTACGAGAGAGAATTGTATCTTCCACACAAGGATCGGCGAACTCTTCGTCATGCAACTTGGTGAGTTTATCGAGCACATCTTGTGTTTGTGCGGTGAGAGCACTCATATAATTAACAACTGTCGAACAATCAGTTGGTCCCTGCAGTACACATCCAAGTAACGTTTCGGTAGCGAATGGCTGCCTTCGAACACTTAAACGTTTTTCAAGCACCCAATGCGCTTCCTGTACGTACAGCCAATGAGCAACGTTATTTAATGCCTTACATTCTCTGAAAACTTCAGATCTTTCAAATGTGCATACCTCGTGCTGATCACATTTGGGGAATTCAGCACTACTTCAGGTTACTTGGAAACCGTGTAAGATTCGGCAACATGAATTATTTTATCCCCGTCTAGCGAATGCACATCGAAACTTAACAATGAGCTTTTCAAGTTTTGATGTAGATCATGTGTTGTAATCGACACATCATCTGGCGCACTAGGCATACAAAATTTCGCAACAAAACTCTGCGAGATCAAAGTTGTGACAGAGCCATTGTCGAGTAAAGCCACGACTGGAACAAGTCCAACTGGCGTGGTAATGTTCACTGTCAGGTAACCTAAGCTCACTGCTGTACTGAGAGCAGTAGCACTACAGTTTAGAGTTTTCAGCTGCTCATTAGGGCGATCATAATGCAGCGAAGAATGGTGTTGTCTACTACAATCTTCAACGGGACAAGTATTCGTAACCTTGCAAGCGAATGCCCTGTGAGACCGGCATAAGCGAACGTAACATATTCCATGCTGCTTAGCCACATTCCACCTGTCTTTTACGTCAGCCTCCTGATAAAGAGGACAACCTTTTATTTTATGAGACCCTCTACATTGATAGCATTCCGCTAGCATTGGCCTCGGTTCCCTTGTAGTCAGAAACACCCTCATCCCTTCTAGCATTCTTGGTTTCTCCGATGGCTTCGAAGAGACAGATGTTCTATCTATGAGCATGCCAAATCTGCTCCAGGCAATTCTTGCTCTACGAGATACGAACTCGGTCAGACTCACAAAATCAACTCCTGACCCGTCAGCAAGAATTGTATCCGCTGCGTCAGCCCACTGCTGTTGTAACGCAACAGGGAATCATTTCACTAATCCTTCCAAAGTTGTGACTGAATTCAAATCTGCGTCACACTTGTTCGCTTCAATGTGATTTGGCAATTTTCTATTTTTATGGCCAAATCAAACAAACCATCGACTTTGTTGGAAAGACTTCTGGCTTCATACAGCAACTTCTCCAATGTTTACCCGGCAATTACATGCGGTAGTTCAAACAAATCTCTTAAAATCATCTTTGCCTCAGTGGGTTGTAACATGACACATGCATCAATTGCTTTTCGAGCCTTGCCCGACAATACGACATCAAATACAACAGTCGCTGGCCTGGATCCATAGGCCTCGACTCAACGTAACATTCAAAATGTTTCAGTATCTTCCAATAGTCTATTGGATTACCGTAAGAGTAGGATAATTCTACTTTAGGCAATCCGATACTCATGTTCATCTCTGGTTGCAAATAGCTTACCGCCGAGTCGAACACTTCATTTTTGCTACTTGTACCGGCGATCAAGTTTTCTTTTTCAGCGACTCCTCGTCCATTCTTTATCGGGCGCTCTATCGAGAGACGATGGTAATACGGCGTTGACTGCACCGGAAAAATCCGATTCGTTGCATTCATTCTCCTACAGTGTTTATCGGCGCGATTCAGGTAACTGTTCAGAAACTCACGAGTGCAGAGCAACTCCCTTTAGCTCGGTGGAGGTTAATCAGAAAATGGTCACCACAGTTCTGTCGCAGCTAGATAAAACTAAGTCAGCTGGCCCCGACGGTATACATTCGGCTATTCTTCAACCGCTCGCGAATATAGTTAGCCTTGCAATCAGAAATCTTTTCGAAGCTACCTTACACCAGGGTATACTTCTGGATGATTGGAAACGAGCGGCGGTAATAGCTATACACAAAAAGGGTCCCATTTCGGATGTACGCAACTACAGGCCAGTAAGCCTGACAAGCATTCTTTGCAAGCGCTTGGAGAAAATCATTTGGCTCCAGGTATGTAAACATTTGGTAGCCAATTCCTTACTATCCGATGCCCAGCACGGATTCTGGAAAGGAAGGTCCTGCCTAACCAATCTTCCAAGCTTTATTGATGATGTGATATTAAGCCTCGATAAAATGAGAGTAGTTGAAGTCTGCTATCTTGATTTTCAAAAGGCATTTGACTCGGTGAAACATAGGTACCTTCTGCCCAAACTAACGATGTGTGGCGTCACAAAGGACCTACATCGATGGTTAGACAGCTTCTTAACTGATCGCACTAACTATGTTAGATTTGCAGGGGAGTGCTCGCAGGAATCACTGATTCTCAGTGGAGTGCCTCAAGGCTCGGTGCTTGGTCCATTACTTTCCTTAATTTGTAAACGACCTGGCAGCGTGCTTGAGTTCACGCTGCTCCCTGTTCGCTAATGATGTTAGGATCCTAGGAACCGACAGTAGAGATACGCTTATCTCTGATTTAGAAAAAGTAATCGAGTGGACAAAGACCTGGGACTTGCCAATAAACTTGGAGAAGAGCTGTCTTCTGACGACTGATTTAGCAACAACTCAACTAGAAGTTGGTGAAGGAACTATTAGAATAGTGGCTGCTCAGAAAGTGAAGGATCTTGGCATTACTATAACAGGCTATTTTAAATGGGCTACTCAATGTGCCGAAGCTGCAAACAAGGCTCGCAGAGAATTGTTCAGACTTCGCTCAGCGTTATCTTGCCGAAAATCTTCAATCTTTATTCCCTCATACAAAGTAGTCGTGCGGCCTCACTTGGAGTACTGCGTTCAATCCTAGGCACCGTACCTTAAAAAGGATATAGCATGTCTCGAAAGGGTCCAGCGCCTTGCGACTAGGATGGTTGAGAGTCAGGCAGGTAAAACTTATGAGGCTAGACTCAAGGACCTCGGTTTGTTCTCACTAAAGAGACGACGGCAGCGAGGTGACCTAATAGAAGCCTCCAAGATTCTAAAGGGTCTTACGGGTGATAATATTACCGAAATCCTTAAACGTGCCCCTAAAGCAGCTACGAGGGGTAATTCCATGAAACTTCTTAAGAGTAGGTCCAGGTTGCTGGCACGTGAGCACTTTTTCAGCAACCGTGTGGTCAACTTCTGGAACAAGCTCCCAGATTGTATAGTAAGCCTCCTAAATGTGTTGAGCTTTGAAAGGGAATTAGACGTTGAATGGCTATCATATTTCCGCATATTATCTGATAAAAAACTTTTAAAAAAACAAACAAACAATTTTTACATTTTTATCATATCTGTCTAGGCCTGGACAACCTGACAGCAAATTAGCCCACATGCAGTCTATGACTGTATTTCACTTTACCTCAACTAGGCTAGTGATTTCATACACCACACATTGTTCACGCATATTATTGCATTGTTACCTGAATAGCTGACCTCTCACCATGATGGTGAAGAGAAACCCTACCTTACTTTCCAAATATCCGGGAACAAGAACGTTTGAAAAGTACGAACTGTATACTCAATATCGAAGTGCCGGGTGCTCAACCGCATACCGTCAAAGAAAATGTGAGCGCGTGATTGGCTTATAACCATCTCAGGCCTGTGCAACTTGAACGCACTTGGAACGCACTAATGTTTCTCCTCACATATTGGTGAGTGGAGTTTTTCTGTTGCATTCCAGATTACTCTCATACTAGAAGATATTTGTGAAGATATTGTTTGAAGTGGTGAACGCTCTTCTGCGACATACCACCAAAAGAATTCTGGATGCTCGATTGGCTCGTTAGACACATACGGTCCTGTACAAACTAAACTGAACTGAACTTGAACATCCGAGATATTCTGGGCGCTCGTTTCGACTTGGTCGACTATCTCTCTGTGATACCGATACTGACACCAGATCTTCAGGATAAAATTTGTCCAAAAAATGCGCTATTAGGAGTAAATAATTATAAAGGGTACTATTTGGTCTTAAAATTTTGTTTATTTTTAAATAAATTTGTTTACATTAGAAACAGGATTAGGAAAACCAATATGATTATCTCTAAATTGAGGCTACAATAGACTCAATGAGATATAATTAGTATAAGTAAAAGGTATACAAGGCCCTAAGTAACCTGACACAACCAGCCTTTTTATTCAAGTAATCATCGTCATCATTGACAGCATTACACCGGTAACAAGTACGAAGTGCCTAACTGCCATACAATCATGACATTGTGAAAATTCTAAAAGATATGTTGAAGGATGTGAACTCAGAAGCTACTAAACCAATAAAAAATTCGACACAGGTGCACCTCGATGAGGTGCTTATTCCTCGAATCGAACATGCATTCAAGCAAATGTTGTGATCAATAGTCATCAGTGTATTGTGGCGAAAAAGCTACAGGCTTAATGCAATAACCACAGAATAGTTAGCACATTGGGTTTGAATGGGTTTCAGCATTTCAGAAAAGTGGTCAAAGATAAACGTGCTCAATATTGGTTGGGACGGAAAACGCTGTGGAAAGATATGGTGCGGTATCACGAAGATTATAATCGTGATAAAAGCATAATCAAGAATTGCGCATCGAGTAAAGCGACACCAGCATGACAACTTCCTCGCGGCTATTCATTGTCACGCATTCTTGCTACTTCACTTGACAACAGACCACATTAATCAAACACGCCTAGATGTCTACAAGACAGCCACTGAACATGATTTCGGGTAACGAGCCAATGCGAATTCTCATCTTTTGGGCCCGAACCTGGGAAACGGGTCGCACCAACCGCATATAGTTTAACAGCCAAGGCCTTCATCTGCTTCAGCCCATTCAGAGTCTGGCCACCCTTACAACGACGCCATTCCGAGTTAACAGTGGCGAACAAAACGCGCTGAGAAAACGATAATTTCCAATTTGCAATACGTGGCATAACCATCGATGTCTATGCACGTTAAGTTGTTTTTTATGCCTTTGTCGCTACTAAAGATTCGATTGCGGATAGTTGCGTTTTGATCCGATGGTGCCAAGTAACTCCAGTGATGTTGTGGAGACAGCGATTGTCGAAGACCCGTAAACGTCTTAATTCTTTCTTTCTCAGAGTCCTGGCTTCATATCCATACAGTAAATCAGTAAAGACAATGCGACCAGCTCTAATCGCGTGTTAAGTTAAAAACCTTACAGACGATTCAGAATCCATGAATGCCGTGACAAAATAAACGGTTTCGAGAAGTGTTCCTGAGAATTTCTTTTAGCAAATGAGCAATAAGACATGCTACAAGTGCTTTAAATTCAAATGTAGATGTGCACATGCGATGTACACACAATTGTTTTTGCAGCTACTGGTCACAATATTTCAGTATGGTTGGTATATTTTCGTAGGCTTCAGTTGATTTTTCACCAAAATGCCGTTATATTATCACTGAATTGATTTCCATATAAGTTAGCTGTTGCGTCACTGTTTATATCAGGAAGTCTCCAGTCGAAGTGAATGTCTACTGACAAAATACTTGAGCATACATGTGAGCAAAAGCATCTGCTTTTTCCTTCGCCGACTTACGTAATCCAAGCTCATCAAGCACAAGGAACACCCCATGGATTCACACTGAATCCAACATTAACAAAATGATAGCAATTATGGAAATATTACAACTTTTAAAGACAGGTATTGAGGATAACTTGGCTCGTCTTAATGAAGGCGTTCACTTTATTCTGCGATCTGCAAGATTTCAGGCAAGATGTCTCAGTCCTTGCAACCCTGTGTGAAACCGATGCAGAGTTCAGTTGTGCAATAAATTTTCTTATGCGTCTATGAAGAGGTAATCAGAATTAGCTTTCTCCTCTTTTTTCTTGAAATCACGAATTTCAATATGTTTGATTGTAGGTTTTTTTCTGAGTGCGACGCAATAAGTTCAATGATATGATAGTCAAGCTCTCGCCAGCTTACTAGCCCAAGCGCTTCAAGGAACCGAGTTGTCGATCCTCCTGATGAGTTCAGCAGACTCACCAACTCGTTTTGCGCTTTCTAAATATTCGAATCGTAAGACCAGACAATCACTCCAACCAAGAGAGACAATGTAATTCAAGGTTTTCAATTGTCTTCAAAGCATCAAGCTTGTGTTAACGGTCCAAATATTAATCAATAGTAATCAATAATTCTGTAATTCAAATTTTCGCGTTGTTAACCTTACATTAATTACAATACACTCTTTGTCTACACACGGTTTTCGTTCTTCTGAGGTTGTCTGGGAGTCAAAATTGCTGACCTGGGATTTCAAATCAGATATATCTTTGTTCAAATCTGCGCAGGAAGTGCAAGGAGTGGAAATTTGTTGGCTGACCGTGCAGATAGATGTGTAACGATGTGTCGTAGACATCATCTGCAACTTTAGCTAGCTTTTCTAGGTTACTGTCGTTTTTCTTGATAACCGGAACTTTACGCGAATCGTCTGGCAAACTCTGGAACCAGATATGTTGTATTATTCGTTCGTCAACCTTCTGTGCCCTGTAACTGTAACAAATGGCGTAAGTGTTCTGAAGCTGTACGATCTTCTACCTCAAAGCTGGATAGTAGATTCCGCAAGTTTTGCTCATAGGTGGAACCAATTCGAGAGATAATCGCAGATTTGAGCTTATTATGAGGATCTGTGGCTGATTGATCATAAACTAAATCAGCGACTGTTGTATAGACGCGTAACGAACTATCGATCAATCATCAACCACGATCGATCGTAAGTGCATACTGTGATTATTGTTCAGTGTACAAACATTGTGATATTCACTCGCTCCCTGATATTGTGATTATTCTTGCATTCGGTTAATACACGAGTTCGAGTTCGGTTGTGTTTTCTGTCGAACCCACGGCTGGGCCAGTGCAATACCCTGACAGTTATAACAGCGACCTTTCTGGCAATGGAGGTTGGGAGCATTTCAACGCGGTTGTAGCGTGTGCGTTGCGTTCGAACACAGTATAACTCAAATAGAGCTTCGATTTGTACAAACCATAGACGTGGATCTGTCTGTCGAAGACGGGTAATGAGAATTGATTAATAAAATCATCTTCCATCTTATCTTCGTATTTTGTACTATGGCTCATGGCGGCAATCGAATTATATTCGTGTTCGGGCTCACCAATTTGTAGTTGATAGTGAGGAATGGATTCTGAGGCTGCGTGTATTCCAATTATATTCACATACAATTTTGACTCCCAGACAACCACAGAAGAACGAAAACCATGTGTAGACAAAGAGTGTATTGTAATCAATGTAAGGTTAACAACAAGAAAATTTGAATTACAGAATTATTGATTACTATTCATTAAATATTTGAACCGTCACCACAAGCTCAACAATAATCATAGGATGGTTGGAATAAAAAAATATAAGTGTATAAAAATTTAAGGAGTTAGATTAAGCAGTATATAGATAGTCGGTAGTCAGATTAATAAATGAAAACACGTCTAATTTGGTTCAGTACTCATGCAAGTTAGTTGAGTAAGCTACGATTTCTTGGCCTTGATAGCGCGCGGTTTGAATGTTTCTCCGACGTGATAATTTTCTATTTTTTCGTTAAACTATCCACTTATGGATCGTCGTAGTGACATCTCTCGATCTTCTATAGGGACGAAATCAGCCAAAATGAACATCGATGAAACTGACGGGATTAAGTTTACCTGTGGTAAAAACCAGTGCTTCCGTTCCGTAAAAGATGGCATAGAATGCAGCAATTGCTCAACGTGGTACCATCCTCATTGTTCTGAGTTATTGAAAAAGGAGCTGAAGGAACATTTATTCAATGAAACGAAACTGTGGTTTTGCGCGAAGTGTCTAGAATCACGGCTTATACGTTATGCTATCAACCTGATCAATGAATATAAGCAGTCCTTCGAAACACAAAAAAGCGCTTGGATCTTCTTGAGGCCAAGTTCTCTTCTGCGTTTCCATGCAATACTCCAGCAGTTTCTAACGGTGTAGACCAAGTAAACTCAACTATTTCGACATTTGCTACAACTGCTGCTGTTGTTACATCACTCCCACCAGCACAGAAGTCAGTAGTTACCCCCCCCGTCGCACAGGCCCATCCCATCCATGTACAACGAAAGATCAGCACAAAGCAATGTAGTGTTTTTGTCGCTGGCAGACCCAAACCGCTTAACGGCATAAGCATCAATAATGCTCTGACTGCGCGAGTTTCTCCTAGTCCTATGGCAGTGACGTCGAAGGGGTAGGTAGGTTGAGCGGAGGCACTTACCGTGATTTGCTCCAATTTCCCCGAGACTGATTCACCCAGCTTCATAGCGCGTCAATCTGAAGATGTGGAACAATGGAAAAAGTTGTGTCAAGAGCTAAGCCTTAACATAGAACTGGCTAGCATGGTTCGCTTGTCAAGACACCACAAATCGGCACACGCTGGTGAGCCAAGATAGTTGCGCATCGTGTTAAAATCGTTAGCAAATGTTGAATCTGTTCTTCTATCCGCTCACATGCTTCGAAATATCTCGTCCCCCATCTGTATATTTCCCGATATATCATGGGCAGATAGGCATGCGAAAAAGCAAGAGAATTGGGATTGGCATCTCGAAAGTGACAAAAAAGCATCATTGTTCATGGCGTTCCTGAATTGAATAATAGTGTGTAGCGGATAAATACTCAAAATAAGAACGCAGAAATTACAGAAAATAGCTGTAACTCACGAAATGTTTAGAGAATACAAATCCGTTACAATATCCTTCTTTTGCTCGAGAAATATTCTTGAAGGAAAATAAATTCCAACGAATGCTGAAATTGATGTCGAGATTGTTAGTCGCAACAGAATGTTAACATCGAGTCCAATCAACCGAATCCACAAGCACGCAAAATCAGAAGCGCGAGTCGAGTTCGAAAAAGTGTATGTTGTGTATCCAAACATTAAAACAAATGCAAGATACGGTACAATAATAACAATGAAAAATATTGTCAGAATTGATTAAGAATAAATAATATACAAGTGCTACAGAACTCCCCCCTAGAGCGTGGATCAGGAAAGAGAAACGCTCGATACTGTCAATGTTTGTAAGTTCCATCAAATATGATGTACAATGTTGCAACCGAAACGGGTTCGTTTGATGCGCTTGGTATCGGGAACGCGTGTGGGTGGTTGTGATGGGGTGGATGATGTATCAGTCATTGGTTGGGTGGGAGGGGTGCAGGATGTGTTTGACATATCGTCAGTCATAGGCTGAGTAGGGGGTGGAGAGGGTGGAGGCACACTGGGTAACGATTGTTCGATGTATGCAGGCTTCAGACGGTCAATACTGATCGAATCACTCTTTCCGTTGTACTCGAGAATATAATACTTCGGTTTGCGTTGCAGGACTTTGTACGGACCGGTATAAGGTGCTTGCAAAGGTTTCTTGACGTTATCAACGCGAACGAAAACATGGGTGCATGTGTGTAGATCAGGGTGTATCTGATCAGGTCGAGTGTTAGGGCGTGTGGGTATAGGTCGAACGTATCGGAAATGTTGTTTTAACCGGTTAACATAGGATACTGGGTCAATTTCACCTGTAGTGCGAGCATCGATAAACATTTCACCGGGAAGTCTGATAGTCGAGCCAAAAACAAGCTCAGTGGGACAACAACCTACATCTTCTTTGATTGTATTATGAATGCCGAGAAGAATGATAGGTAATCGTTCAGACCATTGTGTAGTAGAAGAGGTAGTGATTACAGCCTTTAACTGGCGGTGAAAACATTTTACCATACCATTGGCAGCGGGATGATAAGCAGTGGTACGGAGATGGGAACAACCAAGTATTCGATTCAAGTCCCGGAATAATGTGGAAGTAAACTGTGAACCTCTATCAGTGGTAACAGTTGAGGGAACTTCGAAAATAGAAATCCATGATTCGATAAAAGCCCGGGCAACAGTCTCCGAAGAATTATCGGGTATAGAGGTCGCTTGGGGCCAGCGGGTATAACGATCAACGCAAATCAAGAGATAGGTGAACTTGTTACTAATTGGTAGGGGACCAACTATGTCAACAAGAACGTGTTGAAAACGGGAGTTCGGGAGATCGAATTTACCAGGGGAGGTCTTTGTATGACGGTGTATCTTGCTCGTTTGGCAAGCAACACAATGTTTAGCCCAAAGGCGAATGTCAGTACGGATATTTGACCAAATAAAGCGTGCTGTGATAAGCTTTACTGAAGAACGTATCGCGGGATGAGATAAACCATGTAAATGGTCGAAAACTTTCCGCCGATATGATTGAGGAACGAAATGCCTCGGATTACCGGTGGAAATGTCACAGTTAATATATTGCTCACAGTTAAACAATGGCAAACGGACGATCTTGAGTGATTTGTTAGACTGAATTGCGTCCAATTTTGGATCGGTCTCTTGATTTCTGGCTATCTCGAGAAGATCGATAGCCGTATTCGAGAGTTCATGAATGTCACCACGGGATAACGCATCAGCTACCACGTTGTCACAACCATCGATATGACGGATGTCGGTGCTAAACTGAGAGATGAAATCAAGGTGACGCAGCTCTCGCGGGGAATGCCGATCTGACGGTGATCGTAGGGAATAAATCAGGGGCTTGTGATCGGTATATATTGTGAACATTCGACCCTCTAGGTTGTGATGGAAATGTTTAACAGCGAAGTAAATAGCTAAGAGTTCTCGGCTAAATGTGCTGTATCGAGTCTGAGTAGGCTGGAGCTTCTTGGAAAAGAAAGAGAGTGGTTCAATATGACTGTCCACTATCTGTTGCCAAACGGCGCCAACAGCGACCTGTGATGCATCGGTAGTCAATGAGAGACGCGTCAAGGGGTCTGTGTTGAGATGTTTTAAGGTTGTAGCCTCAATCAACCGTTCCTTGAAAACAGTGAACGCAGACTTGGCTTCGGTACTCAAAACAAGTGTCTTTGCATTTCCTTTCAAAAGATCTGTAAGCGGTTGTAGGGTTTGGGCGCACTGAGGGATAAAACGGCAGTAGTAAATCACTATACCCAAAAAACGGCGTGAACTTTTGATAGACAAGGGGAGGGGTGGTCAGCAATGGCTTGGGCTTTGGCATGTACGGGTTGAATACAATCGGCGTCGATCGTGTGACCGAGAAATTCGACTGAATTCTGATTAAAAACGCATTTTTCAAAATTGATCGTGATGCCATAGTCAACGAGACGTTGTAAAACTTTGTGCATATGTTGGAAGTGTACGTTGTTAGATGAGCTTGCTATAAGAACATCTTCGATATAAACGTAAACAAAATCTAGGCCTCTTAAAACTTCATCCATGAAGCGTTGGAAAGACTGCGCTGCGTTACGTAAACCAAAGGGCATACGTAAGAATTCGAATAAGCCGAATGGAGTAATAACAGCAGTTTTTGCAATATCTTCCGGGGCCACAGGGATTTGATGATATGCTCGAACACGATCCAAATTTGAGAAAACACATTTACCGCGTAGGTTCAACGCGAAATCGTGAATATGGGGGATGGGATAACGGTCCGGAACAGTAATATTATTTAGAGCGCGGTAATCACCGCAGGGTCTCCAATCACCGTTCTTTTTAGCAACCATATGCAGGGGAGAAGCCCATGAGCTGCTAGATGGACTTACGGTGCCCATGTTGATCATGAGTTGAAATTCGCTTTTAGCCGCTTTTAATCTCTCTGGTGCCAGACGGTGGGCGCGTGCAAAAACCGGGGGACCTTTTGTGAGAATGTGGTGGAGGACATTATCCTTAGGTTAATCGCTATTGGACGAAGGGCGTGTGAGGGAAGGGAACTTGCAGAACAGTGACGAAAATTTGTCGTGTTCGGGCACAAACACACGCAATCCAAGCATATTGACGCTGGCTGCATTCCCGTGGACGTTAAGTGACGTGGTATCATCGCGTAACATTCTCTGTCGCACATCGACCGTTAGGCCAAATTTGCTGAGATAGTCAATACCAATAATCGGTTTTTGGACGTCCGCAATAACAAAGATAAACGGGAATTGCCTACGCAAACCAAGGTTTATTGTCAAACAAGTCTCACCATACGTCGCGATCTTTGTGTTGTTGGCCGCCTGTAGTGTAATGCCGGAGGGTGTCGGGTTGCGTTGTGCCTGAGATCAAGGGATAACGCTAACTTCTGCACCTGTGTCGACGAGAAATTTCAACTGCGTGGATGAATCGTACACAAAAAGCAGGCGACTCTGGGAGGGGCCAGCAGCAGCTGTCGCGATTACTGGCTGGCGTGGAAGTTTCCCGCAAACTGTTTGAAAAGACTTTGGGTGTTTACATCCATGTCGACACTTCTTTGCACGATCGCTTAATCGGTAGTGAAAGTAGCAAAACGGCGTGTCGTTGTGCGAACTCTGTCGAGGTCGAGGACTACGACTGGGACTTCTATGGCGACCAAAGTTAATCGCGGCTTCAAGTCCTGATAGACGTTCGGTGATTGTGTTTAATGGTGAACAATCAATCGTAGGAGTACTCTCTGTTACGGCGCAAACGGATCTCGGGGCCATGAACTCGTGTATCTTATCGGCAGTTTTAGCCAAATTGTCGAGTATCCGGAAATCGCTAGACGCGTCGATAATAGTCTTAGTGTTCACCGGTAAAAAATTCAGCCAAAGGTGGCGTAAAATCGAATCGTCCAAGTTCGTCTGCCCGACTAATGAGCGCATGTACCGTAGAAGCTGGGATGGGGTACGATCACCTAGTTCAACGCCAGATAAAAGTTTTTGTAAACGCGCTTCATTAGAAACGGATGTGCGTTTAACTATGGCTGCCTTAAGTTGCGAATAGGGATCTTCGCTACGCATGGAGTCCATAATATCAATAACTTCGGAGGCAATTGAATTAGGGAGTTCGGCGGTGACGTATGAAAACATTGTCTTTTGTCGTGAGACGCCTCTGCAGCGAAAAACGGCTTCTAACTGTGCAAACCAAATTCGAGGATTTGAAATATCGAACGACGAGCACGCCATGCTAATGGCGTTTTCCGCTGGGTGACCAGCTAGTAAATCATTTGATGACATCGTAAAATTCAGGGAGTTCAGAGCAAAAAAAGTTTATAGATATAGATGAAACGGGCTCACCAAATATGTAGCGGATAAATACTCAAAATGAGAACGCAGAAATTACACAAAATAGCTGTAACTCACGAAATGTTCAGAGAATACAAATCCGTTATAATATCCTTCTTTTGCTCGAGAAATATTCCTGAAGGAAAATAAATTCCAACGAATGCTGAAATTGATATCGAGATTGTTAGTCGTAACAGAATGTTAACATCGAGTCCAATCAACCGAATCCACAAGCACGCAAAATCAGAAGCGCGAGTCGAGTTCGAATAAGTGTATGTTGTGTATCCAAACATTAAAACAAAATGCAAGATACGGTACACTAATAAGAATGAAAAATATTGTCAGAATTTATTAAGAATAAATAATATACAAGTGCTACAAGTGATGCTGACAAAAACACCACTCATGATTGCGAACACTGGCGCGTTTTATAGCAATTGAGTGGAATTACCGATACCTTAACTACTTCCCTAAAGCGTTTGCCAGCTTCTCCCATCTACAAAGGATAAGGTCATCGCATACTTAAGGTCACCTTCCAATCCGAATCTATGGTGAACGACGCTTTGCAACAATGGTATTGATAAAGGCATTGTGCTCCAGCAGAAGTTCGTCTTCGCTCGGCCCTGGAAAAGCGGATCAACAGTAAACCGCGATTGACGCCACCGCTTCCATTAACCGAAACGAATATGGTGCAGACGGAATTGAAGAACCAAAAAAACTCACAAGAGCCGATCCAAACGGAATCGGCGGTCTAGATATTCGTATAAATGATGCTGCTCCTAAACTTATGCGTGAGGGCTTGAACTGTCTCTACACGAACGCGGAGGATTTATTCAGTAAACATTCAGCACTTCGCTTGAGGCATGCTGCTCGTCATAATAGCTGTATCCGAAACGTGGCTAAGCTCTTCGATCACTGATGCCGAGGTTTCTCTCACTGATATATCCATTCTCAGGAACGATCGTCCAACTAAAGGGGGCGGTGTTCTTCTATACTATAATTCACGTCTTTCTTGTGACGTTCTTCCGCGAGAGCAACTTAGCGTGGTGGACTCACTTCGATGTCGCTTGCAATCGTTGCGGTAATATATCGTCCACCGAATACTCAACGCCCCATTGATGATGCCATTATTGCATCCGTTCGCTTCGCCTTATCACTACCCCACTCGCACGCAATGCTGATGGGGGATTTTAACTTTCATGAAGTCGTCGGCGAACCCAGCTGCGGATCTGGATGATTTCATCAGCAGTCATCCTTTGTACAACCACGTTAATGTTGCTACACGCTTTCGGAGTGGCGATTGTCCATCTTTACTCGATCTAGTGCTGACTAACGAGGAACTGATGGTAGAAGAAATTCATTATGAACCGCCCTTAGGGAAGAGCGACCACGTCGTCCTGACATTTTTTCGTTTCTTACGCCGAATTCCTTGACGAGGAGGTACCCCTGTTACGGGTAGTCACGAAGTACAAGGCGTTTCAAGAAATTGTCACTGCTAACAATTTCAACCTCATGCTAAATGGCGATCCTGAGCTCACCTGGTCCAGATTTGTCTCCCAGTGGCACTGTCTACTGCAACAATAATCGACTTCCAAAACAGACAAACGACGTATCTTACGTACTTTGATTCGTAGTAGAACTCGTAAGTGGATCTGCTGCAGAAACGCTGCTTGGAGTATGTTCCGATCGGAAGAGTGTGCGCAAAATTGGGAAGCATATCGACAATTACGCAACCACTGTTCGTCTCTAGTGCGTCAAGATAAGCTGGATTACCATAAAAAGTAAACTGCACGGTTTCTGAACAACCGAAAACTGCTATACCGTCATTTAAATGACAAAAGAAAAGTGAAAACTGGAACCCCCCACTGAAAATTGAAGGCGGCTCGACATCGACTTCTATGGAAGCCGCAAATACAATGAAGGATGACTAGATGCCGGTATTCCAGAATTGCCAACCATCTTCGTTGAATATCACCCCACCTTCACCTTGACCCTCTACTATTCTGTTCACCGCTGAACGTGTACATAAAAAGATCATGCAGCTCCGTGAAAATTCATCACTTGGAGTAGACCGGATTACACCGGAAGCATTGCGTGCGGTTGCTGTGCAACTTTGTGAACCACTTTCCATGTACTTCCTACGTCTATTCGATATCTCCCATGTTCCCGAAGATTGGAAACAGGGGATCATAACACCGATATATAAAGGTGGAAACCGCAGTGATCCTGCAAATTACCGCCCAGTCATTCTGCTCCCTGTACTTTCCAAAGTGATGGAATCTATTGTATCCGATGATTTGATGGCTTTTATGGAGAACACGAATGCTGTCGCCATCGAACAACATGGGTTTCGCCGCGGACACTCCTGTACAACAAACTTGCTCCTGGCGCGGGACAGCTGGACCAAGGCTGTCGATGCGGGCCAAGATGTCTACGTTATATACTTGGATTTCGCCAAAGCTTTGACCGTGTTAACCATGCTATTTTACTTCAAAAGCTTGGCCAACTTGGAATTGGTAACCCACTCTTGTCTTGGTTAGCCGAATTGCTCCGCTCCAGGACACTCCGCGTTCGCGTCAGACAATCGCTCTCCGATTGTTTTTTAATACAATGCGGATTACCCCATGGCTCTGTACTCGGTCCGCGTCTGTTCTTGATGTTCATCAACGACATTGGAGCATGTGTGAACTCACTGTTTCTGATGTTCGCAGATGATATCAAGCTATGGCGCATCCTCTCTTCCTAAAATGATTGTGATGACCTGCAAGCAGATCTTACCTCACTTAAAAACTGGGCAACGTCAAACCAGCTCCCTTTAAACCCACGAAAATGCCGATCTCTCCGCATCCGTAACTCTGGCGAACCTAGTTAAAAGCTAGGGAACAACGAACTTTCGGTGAGTATGCTAGGAACGGACCTCGGGGTATTGGTTTAAAGTGATCCTGCGTGCTCAGCCTAATGTTCCCTCGCATCATCTTTGGAAAGGTTAATGGTAAGGACTTGAGAGTACTTCTTTTGAGTAGAACATATTCTCAATGCGCAATTGTGCAATGCGACGCATGTAACACTGCCAACAATACTGAGCTGCATGCGGAAACACACTGGAGTCTCACTGATACTTTATCTTATATATATCTGAACAAGCTGTTCTCTCGGCTTTTGTCGCCATGGCAAAATTATTGCTTCACTAATACCAAAGGTTTCAAAGGTTGTCATAGCCGGGGGTGCTAGTGGGGATAAGCTCCCCCTGTTTATAAAATGCTCGCATATGGCGCACGTCTTAAATAGCCTCTGACAACGAAGTACAGCTTCTGGTCTGCACGAGTGTCTCCCCTAGCCTGGCGGAACTGTTTCGACCACCAGGAAAATGGGCGAGGGAGAGCTACTGGCAACTGAAAACCAGTTTGCTTCGGGCAGATGGAGCTCGTTAGCCTTGGGGTAATTTCATCTAAGGGAAGGAAAACCTTGATACCCGATCGCAGGAAAGGCTTCGGGAGTAAACCCTGAGGAAAAATCTGAAACACTGTCCGGTCGACGGTTAGTTGGTGCACACCAACTCTTTCTGGTAACTCCCTGCTGCCTTGCAGGTCGCACTTGGTTGTGCAATAGTTAGAGAAGCTGATTCGAATGAACGCCGAATGGTGCTGGGGACGCCGCTTTGTACCCAAATTCCCTAGACTCTTATTTGAAGCTGACTCATCCTCCAGGAGGAGATAGTCGCACACAAGCAAGCAAGCATCATCAGTCGCCAATCGCAACGTAAGGCTCCTCAAAAGGGTATTCGGGTCTTTTGACTGCCGCCTCTTTTCCTCGCTCCTACACGCGAACATCAGACCCCACCTGGAATATGCGGTATCCGTTTGGTATCCATGGCTAAAGCGTGACCATCACGTCCTAGAGCAGTCTCAACGGAGGTTCACAAAGCTCGTCAAAGGACTCAGTTTACTGAACTATGAGGACCGCCTCCAGCAAATCAACGTGTTCACGATCAGTTACCGTCGCATCCGAGGGGATCTGATACTGGTTTTCCAGATCCATAAGGAGAACAAACATCCGTGCCATGGACTGCTTTTGATGGCACCCAGTTCCAGAACCCGGGGGCATGTTTTCAAGCTAGCCCACCAGTCCAATCGGTTGAACTGCCGTAAATTTTTCTTTTCTGTCCATACCCTCTCGTTTTTGAAATGATCAATCAGTTTTTGTCGTAACCTCCCCATCGCTCTCGATTTTTGAAAAGCGACTTGACGCTTATTTCTATTTATCCCAACGAGTTTAATGGATTCTCGCTTTTTTCTTCTCGATACTGCACACATTTTCCTCTTCCTTCCCAGATACGTTTACGGAACCTCGCCGATTCATCTCCCCCTGTATTGACTGTTATGATACATAACCCCACCCTTTACTGAACTTTAGCAATTGACGCCGAGCCCGCTAAACACCATCCAACCCCATGTACTGACTATCCTATGGTTATATTTCAGGCTCATAACTTTTTGTACCATAATATACTATTGACTATTGATAGAAGGTAAACTTTTTAAAGTAAAACAGACACGGGGAGAACAAAACTACCTTGCAAAGATTATGGTATGAAAGCACAAGCCTGGTCCAGGCCAAGTGCCGAACAGTCAGAGACTGCACGTGGGCTAAGATACTGTCAGGTTGCCCGGGCCTAAACAGATGGGGAACAGAAATGGTAGAGAGACTACAGCATATTTCAGCATGCAGCTCACTACCTCTGGCCAATCAATTTAGCACGATGTTAGCCGCACAGCATAGAAATGCTGCACATTTACACATCCGCTGGTATGCTACATTCGACTGTATCCTGGATATCTTTTGGGTGCGATTATTGCAAATCATACGCGATAAGCTCATTTGAGTTGTTCAACGTTCTTGTGTTTATCCACCTTTGTTATTTGCTAGTCTCATGTTCCTCTGTCTAGGCCTGGGCAACCTGACAGTATCCTAGCCCATGTGCAGTCTCTGACTGTGCGTCACTTTGCCTTGATCAGGCTTGTGCTTTCACACCATACCATATGTTTCACAAGCTCTTGCTTCCGGATATCTGGAAAGTAAGGAAGTGGTTCTCTTCACCAACACGGTTAGAGGTCATTCATTCAGGAAACAATGCATTAATATGCGTGAACAATGTATGATTTATGAAATCACTAGCCTAGTCGAGGCAAAGTGAAGCACAGTCATAAACTGCACGTGGTGTGAGATGCTGTCAGGCTGCCTAAGCCTAAACAGACATGAGATAAACAATGTATCAACACGTTTTTTATTAGACAATGTGCACAAATATGGTAGGCCATACAGCGTCTAAATCCCTTTTAAAGCTCAACACATTTGGGAGGTTTACTATACAATCTGGGAGTTTGTTCCAGAAGCTGAACACACGGTTGCTGAAAAAGTGCTCACGTGCCAGCAACCTGGGCCAACTCTTAAGAAGTTTCATAGAATTATCCCTTGTATATGCTTTAATGGCAAGTTTAAGGATTTCAGTAATGGTATCACCCGTAAGACTCTTTAGAATCTTTCAGGGTTATATTAAGTCGCCTCGCACCCGCCGTCTTTTACTGAGAACAGATCGAGGTCCTTAAGTCTTGCCTCAGGTTTTACCTGTCTGACCATCGCAATTTGCTGGACCCTTTCGAAACATGCGATATCGTTTTTAAGTATGGTGCCCAGGATTGAAGGTTTTCGACATGACAACGCTAAGCGCATTCTGAACAAATCTCCGTGAGCCTTGTTTGCAGCTTCGGCACATTGAGTAGCCCATTTAAAATCGCCTGTTATAGTAATGCCAAGATCCTTCACTTTCTGAGCAGCAGTTATTCTGATAGTTCCTTCGCCGACTTCTAGTTCGGTTGTCCCTAAATCAGTCGTCAGAATGTAGCTCTTCCCGAAGTTTAGTGGCAAGTCCCATGTTTTTGTCCACTCGATTACTTTTTCTAAATCAGAGATAAGCGTATATCTACTGTCGGTTCCTAGGATCTTAACTTCATCAGCAAACAGGAAGCAACGTGAACTCAAGCAGGCTGCCAGGTCGTTTACAAAAATAAGAAAAAGTAGTAGACGAAGCACTGAGCCTTGAGGCACTCCACTGAGTATCAGTGATTCCTTCGAGCACACCCCTGCAATTCGAACATAGTTAGTGGGATTATTTAAGAAGCTGTCTATCCATCGAGGTAGTTCACTTGTGACGCCACACATAGTTAGTTTGTACAGAAGGTACCAATGGTTAACTGAGTCAAAGGCTTTTTGAAAATCAAGATAGCATACATCGACTACTCTCCCTTCATCGAGCCTTAAGGTCACTTCATCAAGAAAGCTTAGAAGATTGGTTAGGCAAGACCTTCCTTTCCAGAATCCGTGCTGAGCATCGAATAGTAAGGAATTAGCTACCAAATGTTTACATATTTGGTGTCGAATGATTTTTTTCAAGCACTTGCAAGGAATGCTATACTGAGAAAAGTATTCCCAGCAGCGCCACCGAAGCCCATGCGCCTGACGACTGAATTATCCTCATTTATAAACAGTGACCAGCGATTTGCCCATCTGACTAAGCCAGCAACTGTTCAGTTGGCACAGGACTGTAAATGGTTGATAAGCTAATCGAGCGTCCAGAATTTCTATCGACGGAAAGCTTGTAACAACATTGTTTTACTGACCTTGATACAAGCTTTGCCCACCACTGCCTAATTTGGTTCATTCAAAGATTACGCGGCAATGGTTCACTACCGGCGTATAATCATTGGAGCGATAATTCTACGTATCCCTCCGCGTGAATGTTTTGGATAAGAAATATTTTGCAAAGTAGGATAAATTCTCCTCTGATTCGCCGATAGAGAAAGTCGAAAAGATTCAGGTGAACTCAACAATGCTCAGTGTATCAAATATGCCGAAAAAAGTAATCAACTCCACTCTTGAATTTTCTCTTCTCAGCATCATTTGAATTTAATCTTGATCTGAGTTTTTAAAAACTCTATCCTCTTATTAGATGTTGTTGATTGATATGTTCGTCTCTCTCATAAAACTTGGCTCATCGTATCACAAGTTCACTACTTTTATTTCGTTTAGTTGTAACGGTAATATTTGCCGATGATGTTTTATTTTTCCAGATGAATTCAGTCTTCACATACCAATCCACTTTAAATTATACTTCGTCGAATATACCTCTGGACGCACTTGACTGCAGGGACAAACTAATACGTCTAGTGAATGGATATGTTCTGCAATCCGAGAATCTCATTCAAGATGACCTTTGGGTGAAAAACGGCATCATATACGACGGTTTAGATTTGTTTTTCAACGAGAAAGCTACCGCGGATATCGTTATTGACGTTCATGGTGCTGTGGTATCTCCTGGTTTCATAGATATTCAAGTCAACGGTGGTTATGGTATGGATTTTTCGTCAGCGGAAGGGGATATCGCGTTATCCGTCTATGAAATAAGCCGCCGACTTCCCGAAACAGGCGTCACATCATTCTGTCCAACAATCATCACTTCACCTACAGCAACGTATAATAAAATATTTTCAAAATTCCAGAATTATTCCCATCAAAAAGGGTGTGCAAAAGTGCTGGGATTACATATGGAGGGACCGTTTATCAGCCGACTGCGGCCAGGCATGCATCCAGTTTCCCGTATACTTGATTTTGGCGAAGATCCGGTCAAGGTATAATTCACTCCATCTCTCTTCCCCTCAAGACAATTTTAGAAACATACCAGGACGGTTTAAAATCTATCCGTATGGTGACACTGGCCCCGGAACTGACCGGTTCTACCGCAGCCATTTCTGAATTTGTGTCAAGAGGTATTTCGGTGTCTATAGGCCACACGAATGCTGATTGCAAAGCTCTCCAATCGGCTATATTGTCTGGTGCCACTTTCATGACGCATTTGTTCAATTCCATGCCAAGTTTCCATCACCGCGATTCACACATTTTCGGAGGCATTACAATTCCTACTCCAGCAATTTATGTCGGTTTAATCGCGGATTTAGTGCACGTACACCCGGCAGCTTTGCGATTGGCTGAGGCGATCGCTCCTGGTCGAGTTGTGCTCGTCACCGATGCAAACACGTCTTTTGGACTTCCTGATGGAACTTACACTTTTGGAGAGCAGACAATTGAGGCGACTAGTGGCGTGTAAGCATGATTTTCATTGAAACTTTGTTATATATCGCGCTGTATTCACTAGCAACAGTTTCTCGAGATAAAACACATTTGAGTGCGTTTCTTGTAACAGGTATTAATTGATATGCTTGGAATCAGTCACTGTTTGAGAGTCTTGCTGCATTTGGGCTGCTATGTAGCCGGGATACCCAAACGTGGACAGGAAATTTGGAAAGCTCCAATGACATTTCACTTTTACGTACGATTTTACGATTTACAATTTATATGCTGCCCGTTGGTTGTATGGCAATAATCGTCATCAATATATCACAAATTAGGGTTGTAGGTTCAGCGTGTTTTAGCGATTTCTGACAATATCCTACTTCGGTGTAGGCAACCGGGTAGTATCATGCCTACGTTCAACGATGCCGATGACAACGCTTTGTACCCCCCTTCTCGCTTTGTACATCTCATTGTTTATGTTGAACGGCACTATATCTGTATCAGATTGTGCAAATATAATAATAAATAATAATCACCGTTTTCTAGACAGAATCCTAGAAAAGCTTTACCGCTGTCGGATTTTACTCAAACTAATCCAGCAGTTTTCATTGAATGGTTATAGAAAGTACTAAGACTGGAAGGCAGTGAAGTGTGGGGGGAAACCGCGTTTGAGGGACGGGGTTTGAACCACTCAGCGCAGACCATTTCGATATTGTCCGCAATTTGATGCAATCTGTTTTTGTCAAATAAACCGTTATTCTCTTATGAGATAGCACACTAGGTCTCGAACGGTGCGGCATTTTGCCTGGATCAGGCTTGTGCTTTCATACCTCATACTGGTATGCATGTATGTATGTATGGTAGCACAAGCCTGATCCAGGCAAAGTGCCGCACTGTCATAAATTGCACGTGAGCTAAGATGCTGCCCGATTGCCCAGGCCTAGAGATATGAGAAAGAAAAAAGAAATAGAAGTGGTGGTGATGCTGTAGCATGCAGCTAACTTCCGGTGGCAAATCAATTTAGCAGTGTTATCCCCCCAACACAGAAGTACTGCACGATTGCACATCAGTACTTTAGCATCGGAGCAGCGATAATGGATAAACGGATTCAAACTTTGTGTTAAATACTAGGCTAGCTTCGTACAGCACCAAATAATGAATGTCGTCAGCAGGGCTGGAAACAGACAAATTGAGATCCATTATATAGCGTGGCAGTGGCCGATTTGGGGCAATGGATTCCATAAACATGGATAAATTTTCACAACGGACTTCTGAGTGTGTGATCCATGAGTTAATTCGGGCTTAGCGAAATGAATATAACAAATAATGAAGCCAAAGAGACTGAAGTGACTTTCTGGCGGCGTTCCCCTGCTAATCACAATCAATGGCATGATTTGAATCGTCAAGCGGCACAGTGATCAAGTATATATGGCTTAAACCTTACAGGCTAGGTTGACATAACCAAAATTGAAAAGTGTGGTTGCTAACATGCTCTCATTGCACAAAAATTCTATATTTTTAATATCAAACAATACTCCCCTAACTTCTAGCCAACCAATTGATCAAAATAATCAAGTGTCACTTGAATTATCTCACGTATCCTTATTTTTTAACTTCCAGAGCATACATCTCAGGCACCAACTACTTAGCAGGAGGGACGACTCCACTTTCGAAATGCATCCGAAATTTTTGGGTGGAAGTCTATCGGCAGCAGGAAATATTCTCGGGGTCAAAATGGCCTGGCCTCGGAGCAGCTGTTGCGGCGGCGAGTACACGTCCCGCTCGTGGACTTGGCTTGTTCCAGGCAGTCGGATCCACAAAGCTGTCCAGAGGAAGCCTCGAAGCAGGAGCACAGGCGGACTTCACCATTATTTGTCCTGATTCGTTGTCGCTTCCCGAGGATCCGGTACTAGACGTCATTTCCACTTGGATTGATGGTGTACCGGTGTTTACAGCGAAAAAGGCCAAATTTACCGTATATTTTCGAACAGAACACACGTAATGGCATTACTTTTTATTCTAATCAATATTTGTAATTCCTTTTTCAAATAAATTATCCTTTCAAAATCAACATTTCACTACTTCAAGGCACCATTTTGGATTCAAGCTTATGTAATGACTTAACATACACAGGGAAATATGCTCTTTTTCTTCTCGATAGGCGAGAAAGGGTCAAGCCCTTGTAGGCCGCATCTCTTTCCATCAGCAACATAGTCCTAGAGAACCTCGCGCAGCTTGTCACCATAGGCTCCAAGTAATATGCGATGAGTTAGCAGCAAATCGTAGCGCACATGCCGAATACTGAGTGACTGGTTGAGGCGTTGAACTCTCCAAGTAAGGAATTAATTTCAATCCTTGTACTCCTTTCGTCGCCCGCCTTTACACTTTTTTCAACTGGTCACGTTCTCTTATAGTTTGTGGAAAGGTTGCTGGCGAACCATATTCCAAAACTGGTCTCACGTATGTAGAGTAAAAAATGCGAAACATTTGTGGAGTAATCGCTGAGAACGACCGACTCAGCCCACCATGCTCGGTTTGTGGCAACAGCTTTTCCGTTCGTATCCTCCTTGGATTTAAGCGACCGTATCACGTTCAATATCAACCCATTTGAGTTGATGATCCCTGAGGAAATACGTACCTTCAGGCGTGCATTGCCCCAAAAGCATTACTGCGCATTTCTGTCGGTTTACAGGAAGCTGCCACTTTACCGTTAATTCAAGCAATTTGTCCAATTTTTGAAAAATACTGTCAGCAGAAGAGCTTATGGTACCCCAAACTTTCAGATCATAGGCAAAAAGCAGACAATTCAGATTTAATGAGTCGGGAGGTCATTGACACATACTTTTAAAAGTAACGGGCCGAGAACAGATTCATGCGGAACCCCTGAAGTTGAACGTGTAGTCGGCAACTTAATCCCGACCTGTGTATAACGGCCAGTAAGTGAGTCTTCAATCCAATTTAGAATAGGTCCCTCTACACCAAGAGCACGGAGCTTGAGCAACAGACGTTTTAATGGGACGCGGTCAAAAGCCTTACTGAAATCAATGAAGGCAGTGACTAACGGGTGGCCCAGACCAAG
Source organism: Atriophallophorus winterbourni (assembly GCA_013407085.1). NCBI lineage: Eukaryota > Metazoa > Platyhelminthes > Trematoda > Plagiorchiida > Microphallidae > Atriophallophorus > Atriophallophorus winterbourni. Next base: position 14,321 of record JACCGJ010021982.1, on the reverse strand, counting down.
TTCAGCACATTACTGCTCCCGAGCTGTGATGATATTGGATGCGCATGATCGCCCGTGCGTAAAACCTTGCTGAGCTGGTGTTAGCTGGCTGGCTGTAAAGAGAAAATCTATCTATTTTTCAGCAGTCGTTCCAGAATCTTCCCAACTACTGAAGTTAGGGTAACCAGACTGGATGTTCATCAGCTTTCATTGCGTTTAGTTGTCAAAGTTCGTAACAATTTGCCTTAATTATAGTCGATGACAATTTGCGATGGATTAAACGTACATGTTACTGGCTGCTACAAGACTACGAAAAAATCGTGGTGATTTACTCATGTATACTAAAAGATGTACATGCGTAGGCTGAATGTATCGAATTCACGTGTCTTGAAGCGGACGTGAATGGACAAGGTAACGAATGCTGAAACCGGTCTTCAATGCGTCTGCCTATATGGACTGGGTGCGCATGAAATCCCAAGCCTGGATCTTGGAAAATGACACATGGAAATTTCAGATGCCTTAAGATACTGTCAGGTTGCCCAGGTCTAGTCATGAGTCATGTGCCGATTTTGAGTGAAGTGCCAGATTATAATTGAGCTCTGAGTAGGAAATTGCTCATCACTACATCGGTGCTTGGATCCAGTATAATGCTGACAGCACTAGGCACGGGTGTGCGATCGTGCAGCACTTCCGTGCTGTGCACTTAACACCGTGCTAAAGTGGTTTTTCACCGGTATTGAGCTGCAAGCGAAAACAGGCTGGAGCCTCAATACTATTTCTATGTTCTTTCTATCTGTCTTGTCCTGGGCAACCTGACAGTATATCAGCCCACGCACCATCTCTGACTGTGCGGCACTTTGCCTGGATCAGGCTTATGATCTCATACATACAGGTCTAGACAGATATGAGGAAGGAAAATATAAAGCGCAGCGATACTCCAGAGTGAATCCACGTGCAGTTCACTACCAGTGGGACGAGGGACCGCCGAGGCATTAATCTTATAATCGATTAGATTGCCACCGTATTTTTTCGAGGTTATAAACTGTTTCATTTGGAACTCTTGTCGCAAGAAATCATACGATCGGAATCTATTGTGTCTAGTTCTGAACTGGGCGACTATATCTTAAAACACACGCTTTACGATTAACCTTATTAATTCTCGGAAGTTTATATGCTTTTACTCTGCATACTCCGTATCTCGTGATCTGCTTGTTAAGCTGACTTATTTTTCCAACATGAAATGTTTTCAGTTTGCAATGGGTTATCAGTGCAAAATTAAATATTTTTTCGCATCGAAATTTTTCGGTTCCATCAGATTCGCAGCGCCTTATAAAGCACTGTTTTGTACCTTTTATATGAATGAATATTCAACCAAAAATATTATTCCAAGATAGCACTATTTGATTCGTAATCTAGAATAACGAGTTCTCAAGTCTCGTTCATCGGGGTTGTGACATTCATACCCTACGGTTCTCAAGCAATCACCAGGAACAGCATGCCAACTGCGAATGAAACCACAAGCCTGATCCAAACAAAGTGTCGCATACTCACAGATACTGTCAGGTAGCCCAGGACGAGACACATGAGAAATAAAATGAAGATCAGTACCGGAGGCAAATCAATTTAGTAACATGTTAGCGGTACACAAGTATTGCATGATTGCACATCCGTAACACGCTTCAAGCGAATGGTCTTTCATGAGTAGCTTTGTAAACGGCAGCATTGTGTTTCTTCGGTTTACAAGCGAGGAATCCGCTCGGCACGATTGACCATTAGCTAAGATGAACAATCTCGGCGATGGTGCATTCCATGCTAATGAGGTGGCAGCCAATAATATAAAGTTGTTAGTCAATTACTGATTGCGAGCACAAGCTCATCGATATAAAGGGACTTCAACTTTTGTTATCGGAATATGATAGTGTACGCTGTATTGGTGAGCTGTATCTTGTAGAATAAAATAATACAATGTCGAATGCACTGAAATTACCATATTTCGCTTGCACGTTTTCTTTTTGCGCATTTATTTTGCCTACTACATGTTGTCTGGCTCCAGACCGGTGTTCCATGATGATGATGACAGAAAGGAAAATCGCCACCTCCATTACTGCTACATTAATTTCGTATCATTTTTATTTTACACTTATATTTATCTAGGCCTAGGCAACCTGAAAGTATCTTAGCCCACTTGGCAGTTTGTCTGGATCCAGACGTGTGCCTCATGGTGATGATCTTAGTTTATGGGTGTACAGCACTTTGCCTGGATCAGGCTTGTGATTTCATAGATATATACATATATTTGTACATCAGTCTAGATAACATCTCAGCTCTCTTGAATTCTATCCTAATGCTTGATTTCAAGCTTGTAACTTGGCAATATTGCACACCCTCCCCGAAACGCCACATTTGACACACAACAGAGACAAGAGAAAACTTTACTTCTGCAACGCACACATTGTACCGATACGCGATAACAAAACAGCACAATAGTATTTATTAACAACTAAGTAATACCTAGCAATGCGACATTTTAAACGGCAGCGGCACCGGAGATAATTTCCGTCAACTCGCGGGTGATGACTGCTTGACGCGTGCGATTGAACAACAAAGTCAGACGGTCTATCATTTCACCGGCATTCTTCGTGGCGGAATCCATTGCGGTCATTCGAGCGGATTGCTCGCTCGCCGAGCCTTCTTTGAGCGCCGCGAAAATGGTCGACACAAGCAGGAATTCGCTAAATGATTGCACCACTTCGCGGTCCACGGGGTCGTAGTTGTAGAATTTCGGTGCTTTACAAATTTGATTGTATGTATAGAGTGGCACTTTAGTGGTCTGATAGGAGATGACAGACCTTGGTGAAAGTAAAAAGAAAAACAGATGTCGACATAATGGAAAGCAGATTGATTGACAAATTAAAAACTACGAATTTTCGTATCGTTCAGAGAGTATATATGTAGGAAATCACAAGTCTAGATCCATGCCAAGTGCCGCACAGTTATACACTGCAGGTGGGCTAAATAGTGTCAGGTTGCCTAGGCCTAGACAGCTATGAGAATAAAAATAGAAATGGCAGTGATACTCCAGCGTGTTACCGCATGAAACTCACTACCGGAGGCACAGCACACGATTGTATATCCCTGCGGTTAAGGCGCCAAATATCGTCTATCATGTGACATGACTCATATCCTTATAGTATAGAGTGGATCGCTTTTTGGTAAATACGTCTTTTATTTTTATGCGGACTCCAGCCTTGCGCCAAAGGGTGCCTATAAACTAAAAAGGCATTGGATGCACGATCAACCTTTAAATTCATTTAACTTTGGCTTGACCATTGAGTAACTTAATGGAACTGAGGTACTTGAAGACCGGTGCATATTCAATCGGACAGTACAGACACTAAACTGTTGGACATCTATTGTGTAACATTAGGAGAAAACGACTTTGTTTTCGCAGCCTGATCCAGGCAAATTGCCTCACAGTCATAAACTGCACACAAGATAAAATAATAGCCCAGGTCTAGACAGATACGAGAATGAAATTAGACATGGCGTGATCCCACATGCAGCTCACTACCAGTGGCGAATCAATTTGGCAGAGCATCAGCTGCACAGCACAGAATCACTACGCATTTACACATCCGAGGAGTGAATGTGCGTGTCCGTCTTCGCAGTGGGTGTTTGCACATTTCAAACGTAGTTTTGTTACTGGCTAGAAACGTTTTGGTTTTGTTTAAATAGGCATTCGTAACTCGAAATTCCTTTACGTATCTCAGCTGTTTCAGCAATAATACGGTATCTTTAGGGGGTATTATTGATGAAACGGTTGAGATAAGTAAAGCCGCGGCTACCTTGAAAACTTGCAAGAAAACATCGCCCCCTAAATATCACCATCATCAGAGACAGCATTACATTGGTAGCATGTACCGAATGCTTAACTGCCATAAAACGTTTTCATAGTTGTATAGCAGTTAAGCATCCGGTACACGATACCGGTGTAATGCTGTTTCTGATGATAATCTTTAGGGGGCGATGATTTCTTGCGCAGTTTTGAGGTAGCCGCGGCATCCCGCATACCATAAAAGTCCTCCACGAAACAAAAAGTAAAACTGGGTTGTCTTCAAGCGAGCGACTACTACACTATCCTGGGAGTTAGCCAGCTAAAAACGGGATATTGCGGACCAAAGTTATGTGTTGCTCACATCCCCCGATATAGCGGAATTATTTAAGATTTATATTACGAAAGATGAGACTTTACCAAACGGAGGATTTCAACACGATTCCATAATGTCAGTTGATCGAACTATGATATGACGATTTAAAGACCCTACGAATAACCTTGCAAGATTTCAGGCGTAGGGTTTACCGGAATAGGTGGCCAAGTGGCTATTGAATGCGCCCCGAAAATGCTTTCACTTGTGGCGTTCTTGCGCACGTCTTATTAGTTTGTTTTGCTATGATTGTATGCTCGTAAATTGAACAGATTTTGAGAAGTTGTTATGAAGTATAGAATGGACGCCGCAAGAAAGCTGAGGTGTCACTGGTGTTGTACTCGTTTGCATGTTCAAACGGAGTGGAAAAGCTCAAATTCAGTTTTTACATCTGCTTGAGAAGAAAAGGCTGCTTTTTCGTTTTCTCTTATATTTGTCCAGGCCTGGGAAACCTGATCGGTAGACCTGCTTTAGAGACTAATTCTACCATTGTTACTCTCTAAGGCAGGTCTACAGATCAGGTTTGGTCTACCACGACAGTGTCGTCTACGCTGGTTGGGTCATGTGTAAGGGAATGGAAACGGTTGAATTCCGAAAGAACCGCTCTACTGAGATTTGAACCAGTGAAACCTCACTTGCGCTACAAAGATGTCTGCAAAATGGAGATTAAAGCTATTGGCATTGACCCCACGATTCTCGAACAATTTGATCTTCACCGCTCACTTTAAAGCAAATAGTGAAGCGTTACCGAACTGAGAAAGAACAGATACCGCTCTTGGCTGCTAAATGTAGATCAGACCGACAGTGGGCAAATGACACCAATCGACCGCGTATTGTTCCTCCAGAATCAGAATTTTTAACCATTTAAAACGCTGTGAGGCATGAGATCATCATGCGCTTGGGATGAGTAAGGGTGAATTCTGAGAAATTCGGATCAAAAAGGCTTGATTTTTAGGTGGACACAAACTTACTTGAACGTGTTGTAGTACATCAAGGCTTGATCGAATGATTCTTCCGAATCCAACATGGCTTCCGCTATTAGAGCGGCATCTTCGAACGTGGGACTCTTCTTGCCAACGTCGGAAATTGTAAGCCAAATGTTATTCCTGTGTGTCCTAACTAATTGTGCACGAGATTTGTCCCCGACAAGCACAAGTTTGACATTTTGCTTCGTGTCTGGATTTGCATTCAAAACCGACCGAACGCTCTGAAAATGAAGTCGATTGTGGGGAAAACAACGTACCTTCACAATGTAGCTGTTGGCAGCCCCGCAAAGTCCTCTATCAGATGTGATAGCCACAATTGCAGTGTTGGGTTTGAATTCATTCTCGGGGATGGATAAATCGGCATGCGTGTAAAACACTTGAGAAAAAAAAACAATCAGATTATTGAATAGAACAAACTTCTAGCGCCCTGGCCATATGGACGAGCAGCCCCGAAGATCTCGTTCCGCACGAGAAAATTTGGAAGTTGAGACCATTTTCATGGAAGCGGTGATCTTTTGAATGTTTTTAACCGAACGTAGGCGCACAGCGATATCTTTCAATGTTGCCATGCCGCATTTTGAAGGCCTGTAATGCGAGTGGAAAGGAAGGCGGTTCGGAATGAAGAAAAACAGATCGCGCGTAATAAGACCGGATCATACCGACTATGATTTTAAGTATGAATCCGGCTAGGCCTCCGTGATTGGCCAACGGTAATGAGCTGCATGCTGAAATACGCTGGAGTCTCGCTACCATTTCTATTTCTCCCTCATATCTGTCTAGGCCTGGGCAACCTGACAGTATCTTAGCCCACGTGCAGTCTGTGACTGTGCGGCACTTTGCCTGGATCAGGCTTGTGCTTTCATACCAAGGCCTCCGTGTCTCGACGGCAGAAAGGTTAGTTTCAAATTGGAAACTTGGGGTAAAATTCGTTCCATATTTAGAACATGCTTTTCTGGTCCTGACAAATAGTGAGATAGGCTACCGCGATATACAAGGTTTCATGCTAAACTAAAGGAATAATTGTCTATAATCAACCAACAAAAATTTGATCATCCCAAACTATTTGAGTACTAGGTCTCTTAGGAACTGGCCCGAATGTCTATAGCAATATTTAAAATAAATTCGAAAAGTTTGTATTTTTATTGTTACTCAGTTGAATATTCAGAGCGATACTCCGGTTGTTGTTGAGTTAACCCACAAAATATTGACAGTTTACTCAGAAAAATTAGAAATGTAACTGCGCACTATCAAATGCGACCACGAGCCAAATTTTCCTAGGAGCACTTAACACTGTTACCAACATTAAAAAAATAGCAAACAAATTTCCTTTAATAAGATTGTCCAGTGAATCCAACGATTTAAATAAAACCAGTTTTAACGCAAGAATGTAGCTAAAGCCATTATCTAGATAGAAAACACCCTACCGTTATGAAACATATCATTCTACATTCATATTACATCAGAGATTGGAAGAAAAGCTAGACCAACAGCATATGACTTGGAACGTTGGGAATAGCGAACTCAATGGTCCATTTCGAAGCCGTGTTACTGTCAGATTGTACAGCGATTTAGCATGAGATGCATCATGATGGCAAGAGAATACGCCTTTACACAGTAAATGAGCAGCACAATCACACATCCAAACAAAACCGCTGAAGACCATATATATGGGGATGTTGTTCATGAAGCGCATACATAATTCCAATAACTGACGCTGTCGAATGGCCTCATATAATTGAGATCACGCCATCAAGTCTGCTCGAGTAGATATTGAAAAAAACTTGGTTTGATTCAGTGGTATATGCTACAGGGTTGAGAATAGGAAAGTGTGATCACAAGCAGTTTTTGAATACTGATGACCTACATAATCGACGAGAAATGCTAAATTCCGAAAAATGTTGCACTGTCAGAGGATGTTGACGTTAAATGGTCTGGCGAAGTGCTCGCGCTTACTGGGTTAAAAACTAAACATTCGTATAGAATATCACACAACCAAAGATGATGCCACATAAAAAAGGAGAAAAAAGAAAGTGACTATATGGCTCGATTGCGTATATGGTTAAATACTCATATAAAAATGAGCATTCAAACACCTGATGGTGTACGTTTATCTGGCTTTTAACTGTCAACTTCTGACAGAACTCGTAGTACGGAGGCATGAGATATTATACAGTATGCTATGATGGTATGAAAGCACAAGCCTGATCCAGACAAAGTGTCGCACAGTCAGAGATTGCACGTGGGTTAAGATACTGTCAAGTTACTCAGGATTAGACAGATATGAGAAAGAAAAATCCAGGATTAGAAAAAACGATTAATTCAAATTGACAATAGCTAACACAAGGTAAACTCCAGGTTAAAATCCCAAGACTCGCACAATATACAGTGTGAGATGCAACAAAAAACGAGGTTATGTGTATAAGAAATGCGCCAATAAAATGACTTACTGTAAATTGAAGAAGGCTTGTCTGGAGGACAGCAGCATTGCAGAAAATACTCAGATAAATGAGAGCTAAAAATTATAGAAAATAATGAATTAAGACATTCGAATATCTCAAGGATATGAACAATCAAAGTCATGAGATAAAATGGGTGATTTTTAATCGTGAAAAATGATGTTACTAAAAATTATTATATGCTCTTCCCAACTTCGCAGTATTACAAGCCAAGCATGGTTCTCTTATTTCGATCACGTTCATCATAGCGTCCAAAAATGGATTAAATGACAAGCCAGCCGAGAACCACAGTAATGGACGGCACGTTCAAGTAGCTCGTCGTAATATGCTATACCAATGTGCTAGACCACCTGTTCTTAGGACACATAATCAGAATCGGTGACTCTTTGTTCAACAATCAGTGATAACTGTAAAAAGCGATCTAAGATCAGGAAACTCTTCTTTTTAAACAATCAGATCGAGAGGTATCATATCACCACGAACCATGCGATATGCTAGTCAAAGACATTCACTTTTGGAGATCGTTCGGGATATGGCAGTTTGCTAAGTCTGGTGCAGAATCTGGTTGCAGGTCGTTGAACACTTTCGATAAGTGTACCCTCGGTTGCCGTGCACGGAAATGCCGCAACGCCACCATACTCAAGGATTGGTCGAACGTATGTGCTAAAGAGGAGTTTCGTCATTCGAATACACCAATTAGGAAAAATTCCCATTAGTGCCCATAATCAACGTAAGGCATCTGATCGTACATGATCCGGTTTTCACAATATTACTCACAATCGTACCCAGATCACGGGTCTCTGTACATCCCCGGATCTTCATTTAATCCATGTAATAATTGAACGGTTCGCCATTGACTATTGTCAAATGTTTCAACCTGGTAGAATTCAGCGGAAGTTCATTGAGTAATGCCTGTCTGCTGATGGCGTCGATATCCTCTTATAGAATTTCATGATCACTTCATGACACGACTGTGCGCCATATATTAAGATCGTCCGCAAACATTAAGCGAGGCGATGGTAGACTCCATGTTATATCATTCACGTAAAGCAAAAACAAAAGAGGACCTAGAACCGACACTTGCGGTTCACCCCTCCTTACCAGTATACAGTTAGAAAGGGTCACGCTGGTTAGTGCAGCCCACTTACGATGTGACAAAACTGCGAAGCCAATTTTTCAATCGATGGTTGAGCCGGCCGAACGCCTTAGAAAAGTCGAAGAAAATCGCGTTGACCGATAACTTATTATCATTAGCTTTTGTCCAAGCCTTTCCTTTGGATATGAATTTGGTTATAAATGATCGACCCTTGGCAAACCCATACTGTACAGGCGTAATTATGCCCGGATGGCGAACATGACTCTCAATGTTACGCTTTACTAGCTTTTCCATAGTATTTAACACAACAAAAGTGAGGTACACTGGTTGGTAATTACATGGTCTGTGGTTTTCACCCTATTTGTAAGTGGTTTAACAACACGACATTTGCATTCGACGGGTAGTTCACCCGCCGAAAGTGGCTTGTAGACACAAGCCAGGGGGCGGGCAATTACTGGAGCTTTATATTTGGGTATGATGGGGGTAAATACCGTCCAATCCAGGAACTTTGTTGTGTCAAGATCTCAAAGTAGACCATGAACAATTTCCCTCTTGAAGTGGATATTGTCGAGCATTGCATTCTCGGCCGCATCAATGTGTATAATGGTAGTATAGCATGAGGCAAAAAGTCTGTCATATTTTCAGCCTTTGAGGCACCTGTGGTATATTCGTTGCTATCGTCGTATGTTAGAAACCAAATGTCGTATCGTCTTCCTAAACGTTTGTTCATATAGGCGTAAACCATTTCGGATTGAGATGAAGAACTTTCAATAAGAGATCTTTCAGTTTCTTCGCTTTTCCCATTAAATTTTCGTTATTACATTTCGAAATATTCCGTATGCTTCAGAATTAATTAGGACATTCCGCGTCTTTCTTTTACGCATCATTGCTTGCAAACCATTATAAAGCCAATAGGGGAAACGGTAGTACCAAGGGTATTTCCTCATCGGAACATAAGCGCATATATTTCTAGAAGGCTATCATGGTTTTTTGGGCAGGCTGGATAAATATTCAAGTTCTCTATGTCCCACGAATTTAAAGCAGCGGCGTTTTTCATGGCAATTACTGCATGATCACTGGCGACGAGATGTTGTATACGCATGCTCATATCGAGTGAAAATGAGGTCCAGGCATGAGGATGTTGATATACGGTGACGGGCACATCGGAGACATGTTGAATTATTATTTTCTTTCACCACAAAGTGCAGAAACGAATAAAGAACGCTGAGAAGCACCTGATTTACAGCTTAGAGTTAGCCAGTCAATATCAAATCTTCAGTCGCGATATGTATTCCCGAATCAGGTTCATCCAAGCACTATCCACACATTTTGGACTAAGATAAAAAAGCAACAAACCTATGTGTTTGGCCTCAGTGTCTGAATGTACATATCAACATCCCCATAAATTATCGCTGCCTCGATGTTGCACGTTTTTAGATATAATCCAATCATTCGAAAAATAGATGAGAACACCACCATGTCCGGCCGTTGAACGATCGTACCGACGGGTGTAGTGATTGGGTACGAAAATTTCTCTTTAATCTTCAATGCCAGTGGATAACCAAGATTCTGTTACAGCAAGCATAACTGGAGAATTAGTTCATAAGGATCTCTAGTTCATCTCTCATGTTCAGGAAGCTGCGGGCATTTGTCAGCATTGTAACGGACTTCGTAGGTTGAGCTGCAACGTTTGTTGAATCATCGGCAGATGGCTGACTACGCGAAAATTTCTGATTGTTAGGTTACTTTCCCCGATTCAGAGCCAAAGCTTGAGTACTTCGACGGAAGATCGTAATTTAAATGTCTCTTCTAACGACAAGTAAGGTTTCAGAACAAACAAAGTGGGTTTAAGCCTGTGAAATTTTGCAAGTAATCTAGCGGGGTCCTAAAAAGACCATTTTTTAACGGTCATATAAATTATTTTTGCCGATTCTTATAAACGCTTTCATTGTCACCCCTGTTCGATATTATGGAGAACTTTGTTAAGAATCACTTGTATTTGCAGCAGACCGTTCGCATGCCGTTCAGGAGATTCTTAGTTCGATAATAGACAATGAGAGCGAGGTGCGTAATTATTATCTCCTGTTGTGGTTTCGGGAGTAAATGACGACATTAATATGTTGCTCAAAATGCTCATGTATGTCGTGAGGACCGGTACTTGAAAATTTCTGTTCACATCATCGTCATGAAGCACACGTCTGGAGCCAGACAAAGTGCCAAGCAATATGAAGCAGGAAAAGCAGATAAGCAAACGCGTTGTTATGAGGGTAACCTCCAAATGAACATTATGTGATAGTTTACAGTTTACATAAAACCTCTTTTCTCTCTTTCAGCTTGTCATTGGTGCTTCCGTCTGAACCAGTCTGTTTGCGAATCTAGAGTTTTTCCCGTGATTGTGAAAACATACAACGCATGAAAAAGAGAAAGCAGGCAAGCGGAATATACAAAAGCAAATGCGCAAAAAGCAGCTTGTTTTTGTAGTTTTACTGCATGCGATTTTTTGAATTTATTAATTTTTTCATCAAATAATACCGGATTATAAAATTATGACACATAATAAAATACACTGCCGCCACTGACTTCGATTTACTTCCATATTTCGTAAGGTTTCCAGCCAACTACTAGGTGGAGCCTTTGGACCCCACCCAGGTAAACGAATACGCCCAACTGAGCCAATCACTACGGTAAGTTTCTTCAACCCAACACGCCACGTCATGGACTGGCTGCCCGGTCGTTTCTCCCAGTTTCTTCCAGGCTCTGTGAATAAGGCGCGGTATGGTAATCAATGAGGAGGCATTCTTAGAACATGTCCCAAACATCGCGAACGAGCAAGCATCAGCATTTCTCTGTCCGCGGACACTTGGTTCTAACACCCGCTTTGTAACGCGATGCTGCCACCGAATGCGAGCAATCCTACGCAGGCAACGGATGTCAAAAACAGAAAGCCGACGGATATCTTCCGCTCGGATAGACCAGGTTTCGCAGCCATAAAGTAGTGTAGCACGAAAAAAATGCGTTGTACACTCGGTCTGCTCTGTTCACAGAGCAATTTTTATTAGGTTGTCACAGCCGGGGGTGGCAGTGGGGATGCGCTCCCACCGTCTATAAAATGCTCCCATAAGGCGTGCGTCTCAAACAGCCTCTGACAACCAAAACCCAGCTCCTGGCCTGCATGTGGCGGAACTGCTTCTACTGACAGGAGAAAGGGCGAAGGCGGGTGACTGGCGCCTCAAAACCAGTTTGCTCCGGGCAGATGGAGCTCGTTATCCTGGGAGGGCAGTCCATCTAAGGGAAGGAAAACCCTGATTCCAAACCTCCGCTGCCTTGCGGCATACCCGTTTGCGGGAAAGGCTCCGGGAGTGAACCCTGAGGAAAAATCCCTGCTGCCTTGCGGGAAGACTTTTGAGTCAAAGGCTCCGGGTGGGGTCCCCTAAGCTAACCCCCTACTTCGGCCTTGGCAACCGGGTAGTATGTCGCCTACAACAAGAACCATGGAATCTACTTCAACCACAACTTGCTGTTAAAATTACGTTCGCTACATTACATCACATGCCGATCCTTATATCCCACGCCCCTCATTACACACAAGCAATGAATCTCGTCAAGATGCTCCTTCAAGCTCGCCAAACACAGAACAGCCAAGCCAGAGTGCTCATTTCTTGAAACCCCGTATGCCCTTCAAGCTAGCTGCATTCAACGTCAGGACCTTGAGACAAACAGGACAACAGGCTGGATTAGCTCGTACACTAGAAACGATGAGAGTAGACATGTGCTGCCTATCAAAAACGCGCTTACACGACTCTAGTAATGTGATAAACCTATGCTCACCGAATAATACCGGCGTCAAGTTCCGTTTGCGTGTATCTGGTGATGAAGAGGCCCAGGCAGCGGGACTTGCAGGAGTTGGTATTGCCCTGAGCTCAAGCGCTGAGGCAGCCTTGATTGACTGGTTACCTGTCAATAGCCGTTTGTGCGCCGTCCGACTTGGTGGCTCATGCAAAATCAGTCAACACAGGCAGAACACTCGTGCTCTTTTCGTCATCGCAGCCTACGCCCCCACTGACTGCAGTGCTGATTTAGCGAAAGACGAATTCTAACGAAGTCTAGACGAATTACTGCGTAAAGCGCGAAAGTCGGATATTGTCATCCTGGCTGGAGATCTTAATGCCCGAGTTGGCCGCCTCTCACAAAGTGAACGACACCTCGGTGGTCCATATGGTCTCGATTGCGTCCGATCAGACAACGGTGAACGCCTGTTGAGTCTATGTGCTTAGCACCGCCTATTTCTCGGCAGTGTCAACTTCCGACATTCCAAACAACGGTCAGCAACATGGAGATCCCCCTCGACAGGATACTGGACACAAATTGATCACATTGCGATCAGTTATCGATGGCGTTCCAGTGTGCAAGACTGCAGATCATATTGGTCGACCTGCCTATCATCAGACCACGCGTTAGTCTGTGCAAACCTAACTATGCGTTTCAGCGGATCGCGTAAGAAAAAATATCACGAGGCTGGATACGCTTAAACTATCAGATAGAGCAGTGGCAGAGAACTATCTAACGGCCCTATCTAATGCACTTGGACCCCATCCTGATAATATTGAGGAGCATTGGGCTCAAATCCAAAGCGCAATGTATCATGCTGGCCTGGAAAGCTGTGGAACATCCAAGCGAACAGGTTCCAACTGGATATCTGCTGCTGCAGCCAAATTAATTGACCAACATCGTTCCTTACCTCCGGGGGAAGATATATTGAACATCGCAGGCAAATTCGCCACCAGTTGAAGACCAGCCTCAAAACGGACCGAGAATCATGGTGGGAAGAGCGGGCAAGCGAGATGGAAGCAGCCCAAGCAGTTGGCAACACCCGCAAACTGTTCCAGCTTATACGCTCCACGGGACCCCGAATGCCCAGCGTGAGCGAACTCATCACGGAAGCAGATGGGTCGTTGATTACCAACAGGGAAAGGCGAATGGACCGCTGGAGGGAACATTTCGCTAGCCAATTCAATCAACCGCGACCACTCTCTGTTGCTCAGCCAAGTGGCTCCACCACTCAGTGGCCGGCCCCACAGGAACCACCTACAGAGGCAGAAATTCGCTCACACATAATGAAGCTTAAACGACGCAAAGCCCCTGGTTTAGACGAGTTACCAGCCGAACTATTTGTTGAAGGTGTCGACGTTTTGTGCAGTGAACTGTCAGTGCTCTTCGGAAAGATCTGGAACGAGGAAACCATACCCAGCGCGTGGGACCGTCAGCCATCGTTCCAGTATTCAAGAAAGGGTCGAGGAAAGAGTGCGGTAATCACAGGGGTATCAGTCTCATACCGGTGGTCTCTAAACTGTTCGCATCAATCATCCTGACCAGGCTTAACAGCTACCGAGAAGCAGAGTATCGAGAAGAACAGGCTGCTTTCAGAGGAGGACGCGAGTGTGTGGACCAAATCTTCACGCTCCGCCAAATTTTGATTCAACGTTACCAATACTCGCGTCCAACATTTCGTCTTCTTGCATACGAGTCACCTTTGCTTCCCATGGCAAACCGCTCTCTGGGACTGTCTCATTCGCTGGTGTCCCACTGAGTACTTAAACCC
>JACCGJ010021981.1:0-24849 GCA_013407085.1 Atriophallophorus winterbourni | reverse complement strand
TAGTTCATGAGCCGGAAACCGAGGCGATTCGAAAAAGTAGTCATGTTTCAAAGCCTCGGCTGCCGAGATTCTTCGGGGACCAGGAAAAACGAGAAGACTCGCGAGTAGAACATGCGCTGAGCAAGATAGTGCCGGTGCAGATCGTATGAGGGCGCCATTCTCACGGGGGTAGGGACCGTATTTCAAGGCCTTTTTATAGTCTGGATGAGTGGTTACGCCGGGCCATGTACGTTCGGTGGGTGTGCCTAGATAACCGAGAAATGAAATTTCGCGTGAAAGAAAGCGGACAAACAAGATCGTTTGAAAGATGTGCTCATCGGTATCACGGTGCTCAAGTGCACAAAACACAATTTCTTCGGAAAACCACAGCAATTTTTATGAGACAAAATTCAGCCCCAGTGGAGTATCGGCTCTCAAAGTTTTGACACATTTACGTCAAACAATTTGTGTGCTAATTTCGGTTAAACACGCACAGCATGCACCAAAGAAACCTGAGTGATGAGGCATAAGCAGGGGGTCAGACAGATTAAAATGTTTTCAAGTCGCATAAGAAGAAATGAAACCACAGCAAAGGATGATCCAGCTGAGCTTAACTACAGGACCACTAGGGCTAGTGAATAAACTATTCAAGCAATACTGTACAATCATTTTACTCGGAATCTGTACTCTCATTATGAATGTACAGGGAAGAGGGGAAAGATCTAAAGTGTGTGTAATCAGATCACGTGCCTCTTCCCATGAATATCCATTCTCTGATAATAGAATTCATGTTCTGAAAAAGAATCCCTAAAATTACTGAGGATGTCAAATTTAGAATAATAAAATGATTTATCGCTCCGAAAAGTTCCCAACGGAGTTTTCGTATAGTTTGTGAAATTAGTCGATTCAAGAAGTGGTATTCGCTCCGTGCACCGTGGACTGTCAGAATAATTGAAGAAATTGACGTGAACTGAACACGTTTGACATTCTGAAGGAAGTCACATGACTGATGGGCGAAATCCATTGGACGTGGCGTGTAAACAATGTCACATTGTTTGTGAATTCGAGGATAAATACTCATTTGCAAATTGAAATTTAGCTTTCCTGATGGGGACTAAGCTACGTCCCAAAGTCTGCGTTCGAACGTCAGGTCATGGATACGCATACCTGATGAGCGGCAATAACCGGTCGTGGGCTTCCGTCCTGCTTTTCGAACGTCATATACTACTTATTAATAAAATCTGACTTTAAACAATGTCGCATTGTGCTCGTTCGTACATTTTGTTGACACGATACTACAAGTGTGAGATCTGGACAAATACTCATGAAATGGGAGATATTTGAAGGCAATCAACCATAAGTTTAGACCATTCAAGATGTTGGGTTGCTGAATTTTATAGATGCGTAAAGCAAAGTTCCCGAGTCACTGAGAATTCTTGGTGGCAGTACACTTAAGAGCAATGATCCGGAACGATGACAAGTTGGAACTCTCGAAAGGAAATGAGCGCATTCTCGAAGTTACCACAGAGGTACACAACATTAGGTCAACCGCCGAAAGTGGTACACACACACAATCACATGTGTGACGCACGTACCCAGTCGCTTGAAGATTAGGTTTAGTTCCTCGTCAACCGTGGATCCAGGAAACAATGGCCAACCAGTAGCCATTTCGTAGAAAATACAGCCAACGCCCCACATATCGATGTGCGTGGAGTATTCGGTTGAGCCAAGGAGAATATCAGGAGGTCGATACCTGAAAGGCGAAACGTGGAATAAAAAGAGATCAAGTGCACGAGATTGTCGGACATGCTTAGTTGCCTCATAAAGCTAGCACGCAAGAATGCTGTTTATCTTTGGATGATCGAAAGCTGGATCTGTCAGTGCTATGCACCTAGCCATGAACTTTAAGATACAATTTGTTTACAAACGAGGATAAATTGAGAATCTTTGAAACGGAACGAAATCAGTATGCACTGCACTTGTTAGTCGAAAGGTTACTAATACGTGATCGAGTGGAAACAAAACGCATAGAAAGATAAATAGAAATTGGTCAATCGAAATTGATTAGAGTAAACCACCAAGGTCGAAAAAGCCAGGGAAAGCTTCTTAGATAAATTCTACGGACAGAACGAGACTGCGGGATGAAAATGCCGTGAATATGGTTCCGTGTAGCATTTCACAACACCACCTTTCCCACAATTCATATCTTGGAATCGTGTGCACACAAACTGGCGGTGATGAGCGTCGCTCGTTAGCAAAGGCAAACATTGTTGTCTGCAGTTTCTTCCATACGAAGCGGCACTCAGAATGGCAAGAACCGAATCGATGCATCATTGACAGCGATCACGTATTCACCTCGGCTAACTATCAACGGTTAGCCCTGACGCTCTCCTACATGGGAAACACCCAAACAAATGTTAGCCCGAGTGTGAATTCAAAACGGAATGCCATGGGAGTCTGGTTGTTGCGCCGCAGGTACCATTGTGAAGGTGACTGCAATTAAAAATCTATACTGAAGATACATGGAATCAGACAGATTTCGGAAGCTACAGCGCATTTTATGTGTACCAGACATGTACGGTATCGAACCTATCAGGTCAGAACTAGATAGTTGTGAATTGTCATGAAGAAAAGTGAATGACCTTGGTTGTTGTTAGATCAAGGATGCAGATGATCTTATGCTCCACAACAACGATGGTACGAATGTAAAAAACCCAACACAGGTCTGCAATAGGTGTTGCCTTGCAGGTCGCACTTGGTTGTGCAAAGGCTAGAGAAGCTGACTCAAACAAACGCCGAGTGGTGCTGGGGACGCCGCTTTGTACCCAAATCCCCAAGAACCTTCATTGAAGCCGACTCATCCTCCAGGAGGAGATAGTCGCACAAAAGTAAAAGTAAAAGTACTGTGTGGTGCCACATTGGGCTACGCAAAACTTGGCAGAAATTTCGCAGAACAATAACGATAGTAATAAGCAAGTGACAGTATATAGGTAAATCTCAGAAACGTAACATGATCAGCGATAGTTTCACATTGTACGGGATCGCAGAAAGAGGTAAGAAATGAACAGCAACGGTTAGTACGAGTACAGGGAACACAGAGAACATAGTATCAAATGGACAAACAAGGAGCGATTTACTTTCCCGGTGAACAAATAAAACAAACCCAGCGTGAAACGATTCACAGGATGGAAAGATGAGAAAGCACTCACCAAAGCGTCACCACCTCGTTTGAGTACGTCTTGATCGGAATGGATTTCGCACGAGCAAGTCCGAAGTCGGCCAACTTCAAATCACCTCGATCGGTGATGAGTAAGTTTTGGGGCTTCAAATCCCGATGGAGGATACGCCGACGATGGCAGTAGTCTAAACCACGCAGCAGTTGGTACAAAAACAACCGGACATTATCCGGGTTCATGATGCCATTGCAATCATGGAGATATTGCTTGAGATCACGTTCCTGTAAGATCGACATAATCGAAGTGAAATAGAACGTGCTATGCAGCATTCGGGGAGATATTCCGATAGTAGCTAGAGCATCTTTTATATAAAAAAACAACGAAAACTGATGAAATGATGGATGCCTTAAACGAACATAAGCCACAGTGTACAGCTCGAAAAGACCATATTCTTAGAGGAAAGTGAGCCGAAGACGTGTGATTGATATCTCGAAGTTTGCTTGTTGCAAAGGCACCGGGGTCTGACAGGTACAGATAGGAAAAACGATGCTCGGAGGAATAGCAGTTGTTGAAGGAGACCAGGTTAAACTGAAATTCTCGAATCCTCTTGCAACCTATAGCTCACGGAACATCTGGGACAGAACGGTCCTCAATGCGGAAATCTTTAGACAAGACTACGCTAGAGGTAAACCACGTTATGGTCTTCTATGCAGATTGTAAGATGATCATTTTTGACATTACTAGCATCAACACTAAAAAATCAACTATTGCGTAAGAACTTGTTCAATTTACTTCAGAAGTAGGAGATTTCGAAATTAAGCAAAAACTTATCCGGAGTGGTTTACAATGAGGTTTGCGTTTGAAAAGGGTCTGTTATCCTGAAAACAGAGATAGCATTTGCTAAAATTATACATCTCGACCCTGAGCGGAAAATCATGTTTACGGTGTCAGGACAGCTGGGACAAGTCAATACCCGGCTAAGACGCGATTCTAGTCATTGTTTGATACACAGGTTCAGAAAAAGCGCTCTACTCGTTCACAATACTTGCTTGAATGCATGTTTTATTCGAGGTGTAGGCATCTCATCCCAGTGTGTCCGCTTAATCCTTTAAAAGTTCAGTAGCTTTTTAGGTCTCAACCTTCCGCGTATCTTATAGAATTATTTGCGATGTACTTGTTAACGGTGTAATGCTGTCAATGACGGATGATATACCCGCCTTCGAATGCGTGCGGGAAACTCGTTTTGAAAATATAAACACTGTTCCAAACAAAACATCCCGAATAGAGCATGGACACAATCTCGATACACTCTTCAATCAAAAACCACCAAACGAACATTGGCGTGCGTGAGAACCAGATGATGATTAGCATAATCACACGCACACACACATGCGCTGCACCTTAGTGTCGGACGTATCCGCTGGACGATGGATCAATTCGCGGAGAAAACCGCGATTCATCGATCGCAGTCGCGCCAATTACGCAACTTTACCGGAACTCTGCATAAACCGCCTCATCACATGATGCGCGATCTAACATCTGCGTTTACTGCTGTCACGATTCCACCAGACGATGAAGTATTATCAGTTGGGGAAAAGCAGATAATTAGGGTCAGAAATATATACGAGGGCAGGAGTAATGTAGGTCTCGAACTCCGGCAACCACTGGACACAGTGACACTTCTACTTTGCGAATAAATAGAAAGGACATTCAGAAGGCCATCATAAAAACAAAACGGAAGCAAGCGGGCACTCGCGGAGATTCGTTAACAGGATTGAACGGGGCAGAAACGTTACACGTCGGGGTTAGTTATTCGAACGATTCCATAGAACTAAAGAACATAATTTCAAGCACCAGCTACGAAAAAGCGAAACTCTTTAAGCTCGAATCACATACACATTTAAACCGATTCAAACGAAAGCGTTGACAGTCGGCACGAATGTTCTCTTTGAATGAGTTTGGAGAACTGGATTGATTTAGACTAGGACTAACGACTAAGCCAAGCTACACTAGACTAGGCGAGTGACTGGCGCCTGAAAACCAGTTTCCTTCGGACAGATGAAGCTCGTTAGCCTGGGAGGGCATTTCATCTAAGGGAAGGAAAACCCTGATTTTAGACCTCCGCTGCTTCGCGGGATACCCGATCGCGGGAAAGGCTTCGGGAGAAAAACCCTGAGGAAAAACCTGGAACAGAGTCTGGTAGACCACCTCTTTCTGGCAATTCCCTGCTGCCTTGCAGGTCGCACTTGGTTGTACAAAGGCTAGAGAAGCTGACTCGAACAAACGCCGAGTGGTGCTGGGGACGCCGCTTTGTACCCAAATTCCCAAGAACCTTCTTTGAAGCCGACTCATCCTCCAGGAGGAGATAGTCGCACAAAAGTAAAAGTAAGTACACTAGACTTGGGTGTAGCTGTTGCAAACTGTCAAGCTGGTTAATATGTTTGAGACGTACACTTATAGTTGGCATTCACCGAAAGAGGTCAACAAGAGCGATAAACGATTTGAAACCAGACCTCGTATGTTATATTAGAAATGACGTAGTTGATTTCGTGTAAGAAAGATGTGGAGAGACTGGCGAAAATTCCTTAGAAGCTGGAACTAGGTCTAGAGGAACATTCAAGCGAGGAATTTTAATAGGGCATCGAGCAAGCAGACGCGAGTTTAGGGATGCCACGATCACGCCTGAGCAATCACAACACGATTTAATGCACCAAATAGTTTTGTACCCCACTCAATAAAGTGTATTTAACAACGACGCATACTATATTGTAATCAGAAAAATATATGGCGCACGGTATTTGAACCGAAATATGCAGCAAACATAGGCAGCCTGGCTATTGAAGCAAGAATCCAACTGTCAACTCTAAAAAACAAACAACTAAACGAAAATTTGAAGTGATTCTTTTGGGTTGAGACAAATGGCAATGGAGACTATAATTCACGTAGGTCACAGCATCATTCGTTGACCATATGCCGTATGTTTATCTGGCGTCATCAAGGAGAGAATGGTATGATGATGGTATGAAAGCACAAGCCTGATCCAGGCAAAATGCCGCACAGTCAGCGACTGCACGTGGGCTAAGATACTGTGAGGTTGCCCAGGCCTAGACGGATATGTGAAAGGAAAATAGAAAAGGTAGTGATACTCCAGCGTGTTTCAGCATGCACCTCACTACCGGTGGTCAATCAATTTAGCAATCAAGGAGAGAATAGCTTCAATAAACGAAAAACTTCGATTCCAAGCTGGGTACTACAACGGAACAGCATAAATAAACCCGCAATGACAGATATACAATAAACAAGCGTGTTTATTAATCTTTCGTCACGTGACAATTGGTCGACGAGACTCGATCGATGGCAGAAGGGTAGATAGACAGCGGCGGCGGAAAGGAATGTGACGTGGACTGGTAATTAGACAACGAGGCTAGCCAAACGGTTCTTTTTACCGAGATTGGGTTCATATCCGGAAAAAGCACGATCGGCACTCGCGTATCTGGTGATGATCACATTTCTGAACAATCAAGATAGCCTCCAGTACGAACCAAAAGTAAACGAAAGAGTAGATCAGTTCCACTTTGTGACATTGATAGAACTCGTGGTCCTGAATGGTTACGTTCAACATACGGCAAAATATGATCAGGTTTGGCGAGCATGAAAATGCACAGACGACTCATGGTCTATTTCAAATAAAAGGAGCAGCAGCAGCAGGAGTATGCGCAAAAGGAAGGATGTCAACTGCACGAAGTCCTTCCCGACTAACCCAACGAACCAACGAGCTGCTCGCCACAGGTTAACAGCTGATACATAGACAAAATACACACCAAGTCTTGATGAAGAGAAAATAGCAAGGCGTAAACGAATTAGCATGTAGAAATAACTCACGACGTATTCGAATACCAGGGTGAGCGACTTTTCTGTGTGGATAATGTCATGCAGAGTGACAATGTTCGCATGTTGCAGGTTTCGCAACAAGCTGACCTCTCGAATCGCGGTACATGGTGCGCCTTCATCATGTTCCAAACGGATTTCCTTCAAGGCTACAAGCGTCTCCGTGAGTAAACTCTTTCCTTTGTAGACGGTTGCGTATGTGCCCTAGAAAACAAGGGGAAAACAAAACAAATCTCGCTGACACCAACCACCAGGATAGCAGCAAAAACATTATCGAGTATAATGACGTTCAAAAGCTATTGCGTTGGTAACACGCAAAATTTGCAACCAAAGCTGTGGCATGAACAAAATATACGATTTTTCACATCGACTGAGAAAAGGCGTTAAGACAGCTTCACTGTCAGTGAGATGATAGTGACTTCAAAGTTCAAGTCCGCATAGGTCAGTGTTTCGATTAGAAGGAAGTTAAGGAGGTTGAATGAAATCAACATATAACCACAAGAGAGTCACGGATTTCATTAGGTATTCATTCCCTTTAACCGTCGAAACCATTCAAATTGGAATAGAAAAATTGTTGCAAGAAATAGCCGAGAGAAGTATCGAAAACAATCGTCTGCGAGGAATGAAATCTGGGGTGAAAACCGGTAACACATACCTGGCCGAGAAGATCCAGTTTGGCGTAAGACTCGAGTTTTCCGAATCCGAATTCAGCCTGAAAACAAGAATGTGAAACACAATAAGAATAGAGAGAAAACAGTGTAACGTTTGGCACGCCAATTGCTTGGCGGGGTCAGAATGCGATTAGTGCAATGCGGCGTTGAACTACGTGAGATGCGGATACCTGAGATGGCGTAACGCCCATGAGATTCAAAGTTGAGTGTGATAGGAGTACAACGAATTCGTCTCCAATCAACGCACATGGGCTGGTGTGACTCGAGACAACTCGTGGACCCAATCATACAAAAATTAAGTGCAAAGTCTCTGAGATTGTGCACAGATTTTCTTTCACAGCCAGTACCAATCGAATTGTTTCAACTAATGGCGATCAGGATGCGACTGCGAGGTAATGCTCGTCGTATAGCACATCAAACATGCCATCGCAGGTGAAATTCAAGTGATGTTTAAACTCTATGAAATAAGATGTATTTAGGCCTGGGCGAGCTTACAGTATCTTAAACCACAAGCAGTCTACGAGTGTGCGGCACTTTGTCTAAATGATCTTATGTATATCAACAGTACATCAGTCCCATGCAATCGGCAAACTCTATACTTACGGGTAGTTACTAAATCGGCGACGTTTCTGAAAAGGAAAGTACAGCTGTCGCTTTTGGAATGGGCTGGGGCGAGACCGCGATGGCTTATTTGTGACGTACGCGTCTTCCAAGTGGGAGTTCGCGGTTTCAACCCCCATCACGGTGCGTGTGTAATTAGCCTTATACAACAGTGGCATACAAGCGCAAATCTCGTTTACCATTGCTCCACTATCTCAAGGTATGCGAATCCTGATCGAGTAATGCCCATAAATGATGAGTGCAAACAGCACGAAGCCCGTTGTGGTATGTGTGATGGAAATACATGCAAATACGGAATTTTGCTACAACCGATTGTTTTTCAAATTTATTGACATGAATTAGAAAAACTTAGTTAATTGTTTTTATTTCGGCTGCTCGGATGTGCAATCGTGCAGCATTTATGTGCTGTGCGGCTAACATCGTGCTAAATAGATTGGCTAACGCTAGTGAGCTACATGCTGAAACACGCTGGAGTCTCACTACCATTTCGATCCCCCCTCATATCTGTCTAGGCCTGGGTAACCTGACGGTATCTTAGCCCACGTGCAGTCTCTGAGTTTTCGGCACTTTAGCTGGATCATACCATACCATACCATTTCGGCTGCTAAACTAACTCAGACAATCGAAAAATTCTCGTAGAATTGAAAAGGAACCACTTACCAGAGAACAGCGTCTTTCTCTCCTTGACATGGGCTCCTCTAAAAACTGCGTTGCTCGACGCCAAAGATGAGGAGGGAGGTTAATGTTGACTGGTAGGGAGAGTCTGTTTGACGCGCGATTAGGAACGCTGTTACTAGCAGACACCCCGTTCTTCAAGTTGTTCGGACCGAGGGCTGGCTCTTGTCCGAGACGTCGAAGGCGGTTGCGGGCATCCGCCGGTCGGCGACGTACTTCAGCCAATCCAGCAACGAGCTCTGCCGCAGATGTCCCCGTCTCGCCAGAGACCTGTGCAACAGCTGCCGCCAAGCTCGGATTCAAGTGAGCAGAAAAATCGAAAGCAATGTCTGATTTGGGATAAAAACTTTTGGCGGGCAACAGATTATCCGCCACAATGGTTTTCAGCGGGCAGTGCTCATCTGCTTCTGGCTCTTCCTCTACAATGGTTGTTCCTGCGACCATTCTGGACGGTTTTATGCCACCATCACTCGAAGAATGCAGCTTACTGATTAGGGACACCGACCCACCGCTAACGTATTTCTGAGTTGAATCTTTCGACATATTCGCACGAGAATTGTAGGAAGAATCATTTTGCAGAAAAGGGTCAGAACATGACAAACTAATTGGATTTCGATCTGACGACCGGTAATTGATCAACTCAGATTTTTCAATCGTGTTACACCTTTGAATTCGAGTATTTGCGAGGTCTGACGCAAGCAAATGAACATCCGAATCCAAGTGAGCATTGTTGACTTCGTGAACACGATCCCGTTCGCTGGAGATGGGTGGTTGACTGGTCGAATCCAAGCTAACAGCTTTCCTGGCGATACCCGGGCACGACCTCGGTTCGTCAGAGGAACAACTAGCATAGGAATTAGGACAGATGTGAGTCACACGATTATTTTGTGCCGTGGAACTGGACTGAACATGTTGCTCACGAAACCTCAAATCCTCATCAACAGAAGACGAGGCTGGCGAAGTGTAGGAAATCGAAGGTTGAGATTCATCCGTGTTTGTCGAACCAGATCGAGTCAAATTCATGGAATCCGTGTGAGGGGGTATCGCGGCATCATGAACAATGTCAAGTGGAAGAACATCATGTGATCGAGCGGAATCACGTGTTTGTGTTGGTGGTTTAATTCGTTTGTCATTTATCATCTCACGCGGCAAAGAAACGGGGTTTGAAAGCGCGACTTTGGTAGGAGTATTGCACGTGTCACGAACAGTCCGGTTGTTAATCTGCATGTTGTTCACCGACTTTGGATCGCAATCCAAAGGACAATTCGGAAACGAGGAAACATACTGAGGTTTCGGAGAACTAGAAAATTGGAGTGATTCTAAAAATAAAAGAGAAAACCCATAGTGAGACACTGGATTTTAAGATACAACAGTGTGGGACATCGATTTTGATAGTAATTTACTTATACAAACAGATGGAATAAAGTCAACGGATATTGCATTAGTTCCGAAACAGTAGGTGGTCTAAATTTTCAAGACTGCTGGGGCCGGTGCAGCCGTCGCTTATGTTTGGTATCCTTAGAACTAAGCCGTTTGGATTATATGAGTTCACTCAGTGATCAGTGTACTAGGTTATCACTGTTATTTTTACAAATACTGTTGGCATCCATTTTACACTTGGGTATGACGGGGATCTGGGTTAAACACACATCCCGAAATGCAAAACCATGGCGGGATTCGACTCCGGAGCGCTCGGTTGAAAGTCGAACGCCCTGCCGCGGTTTTAGTCGACATTAAATACCAGCTGATACTTTTTATAGGGGTCTACGGATCGAGTGATTGGGATTCATAACGATAACTGGTGCTTGATAGAAAGTAGCTTTGAATAAAATAACGTTCTTCCTGAACGAATGGTATTGGAAACAACTGTACAAATTGAAAACGTGTATCTATGATTGAGTTATTGATTACACTAATTAAAAGTAGACAAAATGCACAGACGAACGATTGAAGTACATACCAGAGCGGCAAAATGGATCACATGTCGATACTTAAACGTAGCATGGAGCCATCAATCAGGATAGGAAATAAACAGTTGCCAACTAATAAAAAATATGCTAAAATGAGCTACAAATCGGGAGCATGAATAAGAGAGTATTCGAGGATTCGTTGTAGTTAGATCTGAGACGGCTATGATGAACCCGTGTTTACTCGTTGAAGTTAAAATTTAGCAGGAATAATGGCGGAGATCAATAAAATGATTATGCTTAATTAGCAAATCCCAGATTGTTGAGACAACATCCGAAAACTACAGCGTAACATCCGCCAGGAACGAGTTGCACATGATAAAAAAACAAGCTGTGGGGCGATTCTGAATCATATGTTGAGATTGGTTCATTGGTGGCCCCAGTTAGAATATGAGGGCTAGTCTGCTTTTTGAAAGACTACCGAAACCCAAACACTGTGCTCTCCAAGGTTCACACCTGAAAGTCGATCAACAAGAAGACTAGCAAGTTTCATGCAGATAGACAATAAGTGGGCGAAACCCGTTAAATTCATCTCAAAGAATCTTTGAAGAAATACCTCGATGCACAATTACCCTAGTCACCAGAAACGTTTACAGGTGTCAAGCTAGACAGTTTCTCGATAATTCTGGCGAAAATACTTGACAGGTGTCAAAAGCAAACGTGCGCTTGTAGGGGAAACGCCCTTAGGTGTTAAAGCCGGATTACAGAATATAATCAATTGAAAATTGCCTTCATTTCAACAACATGGGGTCCATTGTTCTTTCCCTCATTTGGTTAGTTTACCATGTGCAAGCTCTATCAACGCAAACTGCGGTGTTTTCGCACCAGTCACCGATGACTAACATAATTCCAACAAATTCCATTACCCCAAACCGTCAAAAAACACCTGGAACTAAAGGTACGCCTCATTTGCATTGGCCATTGAAATATGCAAAGGTGATATAGGTGTATGAGCGAACACAAAAACGAGATGGAAACCGCAAGGGGTGCAATTACGCTGGATGTGTTTCGAAAAACGATCATGCGCACACACCTACGCAATGCAAACATGCCAATGGCGAAATGACGAATAGACAATAGTTTACAACTGTTGAGGAAAAAATTGGTACACGTATCGATTCATGATTAAAATGAAATAAACAAATGACGCTAGAAGGCTAATTTTAATCGCAAGAATTCGTGTAATTTTTCAATGGACGCAAACTGAAAACAATCGATTCTGATGAAAAATGTGCCCCACATAAACAGCGTTGGCGAAGGAGCAAGTGAAGCAACGAATGTAGTTCACGAAACAGACAAGCTTTGCCAATTAATATATTTAACTCGTTCACGGTAATTACATTTTTCCGCAGTTGACTAAGGCCGAGTGGAAACCAATTCATTTCCATGCTTCAGATGGAAAAAATAAGCAATGCTCGAGAAAAAACCAGACAAGTGCTCCATCGACGGCGTTAGAATCGGGCAAACAAGTAATGAGAACAAAAATAGACGGGAAACAACTGGGACAGGAAATATCGATCCACTGAATTAGGGTTAGAGGATAAGTGGAAAACATCTACGCAGCCGACGAGAAGGATGTTTCGGTTAGTATTACCGAGATGGAGCAAGAAAAAATATAGCTCGTTCCACATTCACCCAATAACTTATCCTCGAAATTATAGAAAATCCTGCCGTAAGAACAACCTGAATGAAAGGACAAGACAACCAGAACACGAACACATGTTTCCCCGCCGCCCACACACAAAATTTATTGATTCAGTGAGGTAACACACGAGGCGAGCGAAACTCGGTTAAACTACGCAGGATATTGAATGAATTTTTGTCATTTGATTAACCCGACGCGGTCGGCAGGTGTGCGAATCCACGGTGGGGGTAGAAAACATCTAACAATGAAAGGAAGCTTAAATGAGGTGCAATTGTGTGAGAAATTAGATTTGCAGCTGGATACACGGAATAAAGTCGGGTACTTTACCAATTTAATCAAAGATTGAAACATCCTCTTGCGAATGAAACGTTGTAATTTAACAAGTGTCAATGAACTAGTATGACAATAATCATAAAACACAGAAAGCTAAGAGATGTAGAGAGCGGATAAGAAAGAGTTGACGAAAATCCACTGTTTGTTGATTGGGAATTGTTGTGATTGTATTGTTATTTGCTATCAGATTAGATGATATCGTCAGCGTAAAATTCTTGCGAATGATAGCATCTGGTCGGTTGTTCACAAATTACACAGCGAGCTCGGCGAACACGAGTCACTGAACATCCTATTCTTCTATTTCAACAAGAGTAAAGTACATCAAATACAGACAATCTGAACCATTGGGTGATGAAATGCACTTTAGACTATGTAATGCAAACTGCTCCCTTAAACTCAATTCGTTTGTCATTCCTTTTAAAAAGCTCATGTGTTAATTCTTTATCACATTATTGTCAGCAAGTCGTCACATTGTATAAAGTGTTACTTTTTAAAACCTAACGAAGCGAAAATGTAGTTTTTCGTTGTAATAGGCGAGTCAACAGTCCGAAGAAATGAAGAAGCTTGAGCCTTAAGCTGAGTAATGAAAGCACGCTATCCATGTTGGTTGCGAACAATTGGAACTTACTGCCATGCTAGCTTCTATCTCTAAGATCACAATAGCTGTTCCAAAGCGAATTGGATTGGTATCCATAGAGATGCTGGGAATTATACCCCATAGAGATGTAGTGTTCCTCCCCTACTTTCAGCAGTTACCTTAACAAGGGAATCACCAAAGATTCATGTCATGAAGAAACTTGAACGGGATATTACCCCTTCTGCTGTTGTTCCATAAGAGAAGATCCAAAACTGTGGCGGGTTCTCGCGAGACAATAGTTTTCACGGAATGGTGAAAATCTCATAACTAATCCTGGATGTTGCATCAGCACCATCACTCGAAGATGTGAAATGGGTGGGATCGAACAAGATATCTTTCAAGCAGGTATCAATTAATTTGACCGATATTTTGAAAGTCGGTTCGGTTAACCACCGACCGATAGTCAAGTTGGATCCATTGCTATAAACATTCATCGGACAACAGATGAAAAATGATATTCGCCAAAACTATAATTTACACCGTAATAGAAAATGTTCGTGACCGATCTTTCTTTTCTTTTGTGCGACTATCTCCTCCTGGAGGATGAATCGGCTTCAAAGAATATTCTTTGGAATTTGGGTACAAAGCGGCGTCCCCAGCACCACTCGGCGTTTGTTCGAGTCAGCTTCTCTAGCCTTTGCACAACCAAGTGCGACCTGCAAGGCAGCAGGGAGTTGCCAGAAAGAGGTGGTCTACCAGACTCTGTTACAGGTTTTTCCTCAGGGTTTTCTCCCGAAGCCTTTCCCGCGATCGGGTATCCCACAAGGCAGCGGAGGTTTAAAATCAGGGTTTTCCTTCCCTTAGATGAAATGCCCTCCCAGGCTAACGAGCTACAATTGCCCGAAGCAAACTGGTTTTCAGGCACCGATCGGGGAATCATAATCATGAAAAAAGGAGAATCACGTCGATCACGAATAACCGTAAACGGGCGATCTCGAGATACTTGCGCGGAATTAAGTAGGAACTTTTTCAGGGATTATGGCTCAGGATATACCCGAAACCTGCTAGGACCCCTAGATTCTATGGGCTCCCAAAAATACATAAGGTGGGCGTCCCTCTGCGACCTATCGTGGATGGCATTGGATCCCCAACACACGAATTAAGGAAGCATCTCACTCATTTGTTGAAACCGCTAGTCGGGAACAAGGATTCTTTCATCAAGAACTCTTTTGATTTCGTCCGTCGCCTGAGTACAATAACGCTCGACGAGGATGAGATGATGGTTAGCTTCGATGTAAGCGCCTTGTTCACGAATGCGGACACCACGAGCGCTCTAGAATTAGCAAAAATGCGCTTAATTCAGACGCAACATTGACAGATCGTACAAACTGGGGTGTAGCAAATCGTCAACAGTATAGCGATTTGTATAAATATGAACCACTTCATGTTTAATGGACATTTATACAAGCAAAAGGAAGGATTAGCAACGGGTTCACCTATTTCCCCAGTGTTAGCGAATATGTACATGGAGCATTTTGAAGAGTTAGCTCTGAAAAATGAAGCTCTTTGGTCAAAGATATAGTGGCGTTATGTCGATGATACATTCGTCATCATAAAATGCGACAGATTGGAAGCAGATAAACATTATGCACACCGAGTACTCAATCGAGCTAATCTGTCATCAGATGTCATTCAGACCTGCCAAGACCAAAACAATTGAGGGAATGAAATTTAAACTTGATTTCTGTTCGTACTGACACCCTTGGTCTGACGAAGCTTCTGAGTCAGAAGCGAAACTTTACCAATAAACTGCTCTCACCAATTCATTACGAACTTTCCTTTTTCTTATAAATTAGACCAATTTGATTAAAACACGAAGGAAAAACCAACGAATAAGTGTTGCTCAAGGGAAGTTTAATGGAGTGAGTTCACTCGGACTATCATTCAACGGCTAGTTTGGCGGAGTGGTGAATCATAAGACAGTTCACGTGTAACATCGCAGGCATCAGTAAAAGAAAAATAACAGGTTTCAGCACTAGGGATGTGAACAACAAATAAGGTTGGAAAGACTTTGTGTTCTCAAACAAATTTTAACGAACTTTGTCAGACGTACATCAAATATCCAGACATCTCAAGGCTGATAGTTTCCAAAATGGGTTAAGAGAACAGTGATAAAACTAGATTCCGTTGTTGTGGATAAGATGCATTAAATTTTTAACGACCAAGTGCATTAAATTAAGCCGTCATATAATAAAATATTTTTTTCATTACTACCAATCCCAGAGAAACAAATGCACAGTAATCGTTTAGAGAACAAATTGGAAAAACAAAATCACAGTAGAAGAAAAGTGGCAACTTTCTGTACCGAGAATTTTTTGAAGTAATAGCACTGAGGGCAACTTCTGATTCTAACTTTGAAGGTAAGGTCTGCAATGCAACATCAAGCTTGAGTGATAGTCTAACAAAAATGGCTAATCGACGAGTTATTGACAGAGACATTTCAGTACCGTAGAAATCGAAATAACCACCACATGGAATGAAATTAAGTTGCAATAAGGAGTACAAAGCTATATTAAATACCTTTTATTTTCACCGTGATTTTGCTGACAAGTTTTTAATTAGTCAATGAAAAAGCGTTTCTGATCACTATCGATCATACGAAATGACTACGTGTTAAATAGTATATAAACGCAAGTCGATCCAGATAGAATGTGCCTATCGAAAATGATTTCAAAATTCGAAAGAGTTATTAAAATAAACAGTTATTGAGTGGCTACGTTCAACATTTAAATTATTCTTCCCGATTCCAATAAAATATTCAGTGCTATGGATACAAGATTCGCTTCTACTAGAAACTGCATACGTAAATTTATCAAGATTTAACAATACTTTCTGCTTAACATAAAAATACCATTCTGCAATCGATGATACGCTAGCTTGCTTAACTATCAATCAATCAATCAATTGGTCTATCTATCCATCTATCTCTCACATTTTTTTGTTTTGAAATCACAAGCCAGATCCAGGCAAAATGCCGCACAGTCAGAGACTGCATGTGGGCTAAAATACTGTCAGGTTGCCCAGGCCTAGACAGATATGAGGGGGTAAATAGAAATAGAAATGGTAGTGAGACTCCAGCGTGCACTCGCATGCAGCTCACTACCGTTGGCCAATCAATTTAGCACGATGTTAGCCGTACAGCACAGAAATGCTGCACGATTGCACATCCGTGCTGTCTCTCACATTTTACAAGTTACCCGCTCTGTATTTTCCAAAATAATTAAGAGCAATGTTTCGATGAAGTATCTAATAATTCCCTTTTAAAAACAAAGAATTTGCTCGAAAAGATTTCTTTATGGTTATGCTAAACATGTTCGTATTTTTTCTAAATTATAATGAGTTACTATTTATGGTGGAAATAAAGAGTGAAGTGTAGAGCCAGAAGACTGCTCTAGCGCTCTTATGAAAGTACAGACCATTTTAACATCTACCGAGTGGAAATAAGGTAAAACTTGAAAATTGTTCAGATTTATCTTTCGGTCTTAATTTTTGATCAATTTCTTCTACAAATCAAAATGACGGGATGAATGAAAGGCGAGTCAAGATGAAGTGTCGCATACAGACTATAATCTCGCGCAGATTGGTTTCATTGCAGATTTTACAACGCCCGTTACTATTTTAGATACGAAGCACCGATCGCCCGAGTATGCTATCACCTTCTGCGTTGCAGTATATGTATTCATTATTTAACCGAAACTTGTAGCGGGGTTTTGAACTGGTTTTAACCTACTCATCATCTGGTCAGAATCAGCCAATCTCCTAAATCAAGCTGAACCAAAAAAAACGACAGGTTAAATTTGACTGTTTCTTGTCGCCGAAAATTACACATCTTTGTCAAAATATCGCTAGCACCGCATTTTCAACATCAGATTCCTTGAAAAGTTCTAAAACATTAAGCAATTTGGAAAAACCAACTAAAATCCTATCGGCTATGACATCACACAAAGAAATTGGGTTGGATTGGCCACATGCTCTGAAAAGACATAGCAAATGTCACTAGTAAGACCTAAACAGTTCTAGAGAATATCTATCAAAAGCGAAGTTGATCGAAATGACGTTCAAATAATTACATAAAGCTAAAACTTTTGGCGTGGTGGTCCTGCAGCAATATGCTCCATCCGAAGTACACTGGGATGAAGTCAAGTCAAGTACCTTCATAATTCATTGAGTTGCAAAGGCAGTCTTTTCCGGGCACGCCCAAAGCCAGTTGTGCGAAAAGATCAATTAATAGTGGTCAGAAAACACGGTTCAAATTTACTGTCTTGTTGTTGAGACATTTCAGTCAAATACCTTGATTGAGATTTCTTTTTATTTGCTTATTTAGGTATTCAACATGACAGTATTCGACGAGCTTTTCGTGACTAAACAAAAGCGCACAGTCGTGCAGGACAAGCAGGAACGAATTACTTTTTTACTAAAAATGCCCTTATTTGTAAACAAAACTTTCATCAAAACAACGCGATTTAACAAAAACAAGCTACTTCGGGTCACACTGTACTGCCATCTTAAAAAAATTTCTCATGATCACTCATAATGAAATAGTCTTAGTCAGGCTGTTATTACGATGTAAAAAGAAAAATTTTGAAATATACAATGAGTTAAGAAAGTGAACTACTATTATCAGGGACAGCATTACAACGGTATCACGTGCCGAGTGCTTGAATGTCATAAAACCAAGACACGCAAAATCCTAAATAGATGAAAAAGTTGGGACCGACAAAGCTAGTGAACCCATAGAAGATAAATTACAGACACACGGGAATAAGGTGCCTACACCTCGAATCGAATAAGCATTCAATTAAGTCTTTTGATTGAGCACAGCGACATCAGAATGACAGCAAACAAGATTAAACAACCACACCAAGATCGCCACTGAACATGAAATTGAGAGACATCATTAAAAATAAGAGGCTACTACCAATTCTGATCTCTTCGACCACAATCAGAGAGACGAATCACTCGAAATGCAGCTAGTTTAACAGTGGGAACAATTATCTGCTTGAGTTGGGCTAATGATGGTTTCCAATTCGCATTGGGTGGCCAAACCAGAGAAGTCTATGTATGCTAACTTTTTTCTATATCTACGTCGCTACCAAAGATTATATTATGTATAGTTGCGAAAACAGCGATTTTCTTATTTCTATTTTGCGCCAAGAGTTCATATCCGTACACTAAAATTACGCGAATTGTAATCTTATAGACTCTGCCTTTGAGCTTTATAGACAACTCTCTTTGACATTACAGACGAATCAAGTTACGAAACGCGATCGCAGCTCTGAAAATGCTAGTTAAAATTTTATATAAACACGAGTTACTAGTAATGCAACTACCCAGTCTACAGTCAAGAATTCCTCATCTTGCAATGTCCGCACAGTTTCGGTCGGATGAATATCGTGTAACAGAACTCTGTACTTGAAAAGTGCTAAGCTTATACCGAAGTATGGTCTAAAGTATCCTGAGCACTTGTATAACAATCAACGAGGAGAACTACACGATCAGCACAGTGTTTTGTTCGGAATTCCCAACCTGCCGATTTGGGTAACTCAAAGAGTTTAGCTATATTTAAATAAAAACTTGTCGATTATATGAGAGCTATTCCCCCAACTATTAATAAACTATATTGAATCTTGAAATAAAAGTTTCTAATCGCAGTCTATATAAATGCTCAGTGTCGGAATGCCTACATTACATATCCCAATTATTGCTTCAATTACAAAATCGAATGGAGAAATTTGAAATCTTAGTTGATGTTGTCCGTAGGATATTTGGCTGACAGGCTATTGCACACCACTTGCACGGATGTGCAATCGTACAGAACTTCTGTGCTGTGTCGCTAACACCGTGCTAAATCGATTAACTACGGGTAGTGACTGCATGCTGAAACACGCTGGAGTCTCACCACCATCTTTATTTTTTATTCTCTATTCCTCACATCTGTCTAGGCCTGGGCAACCTGACAGTAGTATAGCACATGTGCAGTCTCTGACTGTGCGGCACTTTGACTGGATCAGGCTTGTGCTATCATATCATACCATATCGTACACCATAACGAGTCGGGAATTATGGGAGTAGAATACACGAATAATAATCACGTAATTTCGCTGGACATCTTTGTAATAAGGTATTAAATAATGTGTTTATATTGAGCGAATCAAAGAAACCCTTAAAAGCAAGAAACACCGCTACAGTGATTTGCTTATAAGCATGGCGATATTCTAGCGCCAACAATTCTTAGCGGCAAAAGAATTTCTTGCACTTTAGATAACATCATTCAAGGAATTGTTAGAGACCATGATCACCAACAAAAATGTTGCCACTGGACGTTAATATAAAAAGAGAAGATGGTCACAAAGTTATACTGTCTACACCTAATGACGGCAAACAGCCAGAATATTCAAGTATAACTTTGTTTACTACTTATCCACTGTTTCAAGGCGCATTGAACATAATCTTACTGTCACAACCTCATGACGGTAGTAGTGTAAGTGCGGAGGATGTGAGCAACACATTAATTTGAAGATAATCACAGTTTAAGAAAATATTTTGCAGCACATACACGTGGATTTGCATCTCGGCATGAACGATCTACTACACAATCCACCCTGCGGTTTGTACAAGCTCCCTGCTTTTATACCGTAATAAACTATTAACTATTGACTATTGATATCGATTCGACTGATTATGATAATCGAGATGTAAGTGCATTTTAAGTAAACCACGATCAGTGCTCATATTATTTTCCATACATGCGGAAAATCATAGAAAACGACTACAAGTATTTTTGAGAACGGTATAGATGTCAACTGACAGTTAATTACATGAAACATGATTAGGTTAATCGACTGTGGTTCGCAATCTTATTATTACGCCAAGATTAATTTCGAAAAAATAAGAAAAGTGTAATTATTCGAACATACCACACGGCCAAGTTTCTTTCTGTTCGCTTGTATCTGAACGGACCAGTGAACTATCTTTGAAAGGCATCAAACCATTCCCAGCTGAGGTAGTAGCAGCTCGGTTCCTGGTTTGAGAGAATCTTCGTTTAATACTACTGAGCATTGATTTATCCAGGAATTGATATATTTTTCATGACAAACTGTGATGCTACGATATGAAAATGGAATAAATTGTATTGAACATAAGGACGAAAGTTATGAATTTAACTGCGCGGTTGAATTTCAAGTTCAAGTTCAAGTTCAAGTTCAAGTTGCACAGGGCTGAAGGTGGCTAAAAGCCAATCACGCGCCCAGATTTCCTTCGACGGTATGCGGTTGAGCACCCGGCACTTCGATATCGAGTATACAGTTCGTACTTTTCACACGTTCTTGCTTCCGAATAACTGGAAAGTAAGTTAGGGTTTCTCTTCACCAGCACGGTGAGAGGTCAGCTATTCAGGAAACAATGCAATAATATGCGTGAACAATGTGTGGTGTATGAAATCACTAGCCTAGTTGAGGTAAAGTGAAACACAGTCATAGACTGCCTGTGGGCTAATTTACTGTCAGGTTGTCCAGGCCTAGACAGATATGATAAAAATGTAAAAATAAGTTTTTTTGTTTTTTTATAAAGTTTTTTTATTAGACATATGCGAAATATGATAGACCATTTAAAGTTAATTCCCTTTGAAGATCAAACATTTGGGAGGCTTACTATACAATATGGGGGTTGTCCAGAATGTTGACCACACGGTTGCCTGAAAAAGTGCTCACGTGCAGAACCTGGGCCTACTCTAAGACGTTTCATGGAATTTACCCCTTGTAGCGGCTTAGGTGCAGTTTAGGGATTTAGGTAAGATATCACCTGTAAGCCCTTTAGAATCTTGAAGGCTCTAGTTAGGTCACCTCGCAGCCGCCGTCTCTTAGTGAGAAACAACCAAGGTCCTGAGTCTTAGCCTTCATAAGTTTTACCTCCTGACCCTTCAAACCATCCTAGTTCAGTTCAGTGCAGTTGGCACTGTGCTGTTGGTAGTTAAAAGCCATTCACAGTCCCAGATATACTTCAGCAGTATGTGCTTGACCACCCTTCACTCAATATTGAGTGTACAACTCATACGTTGTACACGACGCTGTTTCCGGATTTCTGGAATGTTGGGTAGGGTTTCTCGTTGCCCGTATGGTAAGAGGTCATCATAATCAGGAAACAATGCAACAATATACGTGAACAATACAAATACATGAATTTTCTGTTTTCTGTTTTCCTTGTTTATTTTGATTTTTCTATGAGACAATGTTTCGAAATAGGGTATGCCAATTAGAGTCTAATTCCCTCTTAAAGCGAAACACGATATGTAGTGTTATTATACCATCTGTGGGGTTATTTCAGTGGTTGACCACACGGTTGCTGATAAAATGCTGACGTACCAGCAGCTAGGGTCTTGTTTTATGAAGTTTCATTGAATTACGGGGGGCAAGCTTTAATTATTCAATAATGTTATCCCCCGTGAGATCCATAAGATCCCTAGAAGCCTGGCAGCCGCCGTTTCTTTAGTGAGAACAGATCACGGTCCTAAGGTCTTGCCTCTTAGGCTTTACTAGTCTGACCCTCAGCCACCCTTGTCGCAAGTTACCGGACCCCTTCGAGACCATCGATATCTTTTTTATGTACGGTGCACAGAATTGAACACACTATTCCAATTGAGGTCGCAAGACTACGTTTATGAGGAAATAAAGATAGAAGGTTCCCAGCATAAAAACGTTAAGCGCATTCTGAGCGATTCTCAGCGTACCTGGTTTGCTGCTTCGCCATATTGAGTACACCACCTAAAATCTCTTTTTATAGTAATGCCGAGATCCCTCAGAGACCCAGCTTTTCTGATGGTTCATTTACTGACTTCTAGTTGTGTTGTCCCCAAATCAGTCATCAGCACGCAGATCGTCCCCAAGTTTAGTGTCAATTCACTTGTCTTCGTCCATTCAATTACTTTTTCTAAATCAGAGATAAGCGTATCTATACTGTCGGTTCTTAACATCATCAGCTATAGGAAACACCATGAACTGAAGCAGCCTGCTAGGCTGTTTACAAAATAAAAAAAAGTATTGCACTGAGCACTGAGCATTCAGGCACACCATTTCGTATAACTGATTCCTCCTAGAACACCCATAGCAATTCCAACATAATAGTTGGTTAAAAAGCTCTCTAAACATCGATGAATTTTACATGAGATGCCACACATCCTTAGCTTGTTCAGAAGGTACCTATGGTTCTCTGAGTCATGGACCTTCTGAAAATCAAGGTAGCATACTCCTCAATGGAGCAATAATTTTACTTCATCAAGAAATCTTAGAAGATTTGTTAGGCAGGACATTGTTTTCCAGAATCAATGCTGAGCATCACACAGAAATGAATTGGCTACCAAGCGTTTGCATATCTGTTCCGAATGATTTTTGTTAAGAACTTGCAAAGAATGCTAGTCTGTCTTACAGGTCTATAATTGCGCACATCCCAACTGGGATCTTTTTTGTGTATGGTTATTACTGATTCTCGTTTTCAATCATGAAATAG
This sequence comes from Atriophallophorus winterbourni, assembly GCA_013407085.1. NCBI lineage: Eukaryota > Metazoa > Platyhelminthes > Trematoda > Plagiorchiida > Microphallidae > Atriophallophorus > Atriophallophorus winterbourni. Next base: position 1,756 of record JACCGJ010021981.1, on the reverse strand, counting down.
TATACCCTGGAGTACATTATTTGCACGAAAATTGTAGATTGCAAGGTTCATTATATACGAGAACGGTTGAAAAATAGCCGGATTTATAACCCCGAGGCCAGCCGACTTATTTTCATCCAGCTTCGACAAAAATTGGTGTCTACTTCCTGAGTAACCACAACAGAGCTAAATAAAGGTGCCCTGCGCTAGTTAGTTTCTAATCAGCTACCTGAATCACGCCGATAAACACTGCTCATCGGATTTTTCCTGTTCAGTCAGATCAGTGTTAACATCATCAATCTCTTACGTACCGGTTTCTTCCCTAAAATACTGTTTGAATTGAAGATAGCGATGAAAATCTTTCCAGTTGATGTTTGCGTTTTGACAACTCTGTATTCCAAGCTTATTTTCAACGCAACAGCTGAATTTCTGGTTTGCATGTACCGCAAAATATATATGTGAGTTTCAGAAAATGTTGAAGCCCTCCGGTGACGGTCATGCCATCCGATATATCTACGAATAGACGCGCTGCACCAGGGACATTTTCAACTATTCTCACTGTTATTTGAAGATGAGAAATTTCATCTAGGTCAGAAACGTGCCCTCCCAAAAATATTCCACCTAAATTCTACTTTAGGTTCCAAACCGTCCGGTTCCAGATAAATTTCCATGTCCTTAGTTTGTAGTTGAACGATGTCTTTGGAAACAAAGTTGCGTGACATCTAGACTTGATCACTAAGGTGCACTGAAGTCTATCCAAAAGGAAATACGTTGTGGTCGCTCTTGCCTTGTGGCGAAAGATCACATAAATATCTGTTTCCGGTGCCATTTCATTACGAATCTCAGACAACAGGATTAATTTGTTGAAAACGCTTTTTGCGTTTGTATAGATGCACTCAATAGTTTTTTTGTGAGTAATGACGTGGTGTAAACTGATGTTACTGGTCCGACTTCACTGGAGTCAAACTTAACAAGTAGTGATGGATCATGTGATATGTGATAAGGCGTTAAACAGTTTGATGCCGAAACCCTCTGAATAGTCAGTGCCTGGGATGATGAAACATGTGAGCTTCTCATTGCTCGCCGATCCTTTGAATCGACAATTCGGTTTCAGTGTGAATTGCTCAGTCCGACTCGACTTGAGCCGGACCTACGAAGTTTTTGATGTATTGATTTACTTCATTTAGATGGAAACGCTGTTATCCGCTGTATCCAGACGGGGAAGTGTTTGACTTATGACATTGGGTTTGGGTGGGCTAAGTCTAACATCATTGGGTAAACCAAAGTATGTGTTGCTCACATCCCCATCCCTTACACACCACTACCGGTTTCTGGCTGTTTGCCGTCGTCAGGTGGGAACAGTAAGATCAGGTTCAGTGAGCCTTGAAACAGTGGATTAAAGGTAAACAAGATTATACTTGTATGCCAACTGTTATATAGGGTTCGTACAACGAACCATGATGTTCAGACACAGAATCACGAAGGGATTCTTGGTCAACGCACACAAGGCGCTTGTGAATGACCAAAGTAATGTGTTGCTACATCCCCATCCCTTTACACACACTACCGGTTTCTGGATGTTGCCGTCGTCAGGTGGAGGACAGTAAGATCAGGAGTCAGTGGAGCCTGTAAACAGTGGATTAAAAGGTAAAAAAGATTATTAATTGTATGCCAATGTTATATAGGGTTCGTTACAACGAACCACGTGTTGCGACACAGAATCACAAAGTGATTCTTGAGTCAAAGCACTCAAAGTGAGCTTGTGGATGACAAAAGT
>JACCGJ010021980.1:0-42198 GCA_013407085.1 Atriophallophorus winterbourni | reverse complement strand
AGTTTGAGTGAATGTCCGCGGGTGCCCAGCTCGGGTATTATAGCAAAGAAGTCATTCATGATAAGGCCACTTAACCCCTTCAAGATCTTGAAGGTTTCAATCAAGTCAACTCTCAAACGACGGCGCGTAAGTGGGAAAAGATCTAGGTACTTCAGGCATGCAGCGTAAGCTTCCCCTCGCTGACACTCCGTCAACGATGTCCTTCTTGTAGTAAGAGCAACACACCTGAAAACAATATTCTAAATGTGGCTGTACTAATGCCTTGTAAAGGGGTAGGAATACATTGGGTCTTCTGTTCGATAACACGGATCTCAGCCGAAAGAGCACATTACGCGCGACGCATTGGTCCTCCCATTTGAAGTCAGTCCTAACTAGTACTCCTAAATCCTCAACACGCTGTGTGGTGCTAACACTGAGAGAATTGCCCGACACCTGAACTGAAATCTTATCAACCAGTGCTGACAAGAGTTGGCTCTTATTAAGGTTCATTGGTAGATCCCACTGTTATAACCAGTTTATGACCCGTTCAAGGTCGCGTATCAAGGTACCTTCATCCGTTGATCCCATGAATTTTATATCATCCGCGAAAATAAAGCATAGACACTTCAGCAAGGACAATTTATCGATAAAATCAGGAATAGAAGAGTACTGACGTACCCGACCCTTGTGTTACACACCACTGATCACGCCGGTTTGATTCGACGCGTAGATCCTACCCTAACTTGCATGTTCCGACCTGTAAGATGGCTGTAGCGACCAAATCGTCACTGGGGAATAGTTTCTGTCACGAAAACTAGTTGCCTGCTACAAGCCACGAGATTCTTATACGGGAATGACAAGCGTTTATGAATCGATCCCAAATCAGAACAATACGTCAATTTACGCTGTACTATATTGACAAAGACGATTAACAAGCAAAATATAACAAACCTCAACGGTAATCGAATACAGGTTTCAATGCAAACCCAACGTGTCCAATAAACGGAAGTCAAACAGCTCAGTTGAGAGCACAAAAAATTACCGTTTTCCAATAACGGTAAACACGGGTAACGGACAAATCAAAATGTGCGGAAGCCGAAGTGCAGTTAAACAAAGGAACAATGTTCGGGAAAGAAAACTCTCACAGATTTAACATTTAGTTTAAATGTTATTTTTAATTTAAAGAACAAACAAAAAATATCAGGGGAAAATTATGACACAAGAAACTTGATAAAGAACACGGGTGTGGGGTGGGAAACAAATTTCTCCAGTTCGTTTGATCTTGCTTGACCGAAAGAGGAATTTTCAAGACATCAACGCGGATTCATACACCGCCCACCAAAATTCCTTCAAATCTGAAAAGCAAGTTGAGACACAAACACTGAACTGCGGGGCTATCCTCTACTTGGCTACTCGACCCGTGTACCTGCGCGACGCATGACAGCGACTCGATGATCAAATGTTTGGTGGTATCTCTAGAGTTGGCAGACCCGTCTCCCATCGATAACATTTGTCTTCAGTGTAATCAACGTTTGTCTTCGCATTCAACCGGCAGACTGAATGCCCGGTGGTACTTCTGAAGTCAGCAGATCCGAAAACCCGCCTCCCACCTTAAGCATCAGCCCCGTACCGGGAACTCAGGTTCGTTTGATCTTGCTTGACGAAAGAGGAATGTTCAAGGACATCACGCGGAATCATACACCGCCACAAAATTCCTACAAATTCTGAAAAGCAAGTTGAAAGACAAAACACTGAAACTAGACATTCCATTTTTCATAAAAAAATAAAACGATATCGATAAGAGTCATATCCCTGCATTTTAATTGAATTTGAACAAAAACTAGTTAAATGCATAGCTTGTGATTGTGTCAGAGACGGGCTATGAGAAAATGACTGGCATTCTTGCCAAGCGTAAGAATCATGTTACAAAAAATATTTTCTTGAATGGTTTGTGGGGGGACTGTAAGGGGACACCTCAAGGTGGGTATTTTTGATTACCCTTCCAGGGATGAACAATGACGTGGTATCAGAAGGTACAATTTCTACGTTTTCAGTGCGCCGAAGTGGTTTCGAATATTGTTAAAAACCCTCATCAATTAAATCGGGTCATATCCCGCAATCCTCGGTAAACTCAAGAAAGCTAAAAGGGGAGTAAACAGGTACAGCATAGTCGAGATTTCTTTAGTCGCTAGCAGGAGACGGGAACGTGCTCCATTTGCAATGATGTTAAGATAAGAGGAAGCGACAGTAGATATACGCTTATCTCTGATTCAGAAAAATTATTCGAGTGAACAAAAACATGGGTCTTGCCGCTTAACATTTTTGAGAGCTGCGTTCTGACGACTGATCTGTGACCACAAAACTCTAAATCGTCGGATGAACTAACAGAATAGCTGGTTCTTAGAAAATGGACGATCTCGGTATTGCTATTGCAGGAGGTTTTAAGAGGAATATGCCAAAGCAGCAAACAAGTCTTGCAGAGCAATGTTCATACTGCGCTCAGCCATGTCATGCCGAAAACTTTTTTCTTTATTCCTTGGTACGAGGTTGGAATACTGTGTTCAATGCTGGTCACCGTACTTGAGAACACACTGTGAACATAAACTATTCATACATAAGGCGCACCGGAATATAAGGCACACTGCCGATTTTTCGTAAAAATGAGTGTTTTTATATGCGCCGTATAGTCCGAAAAATACGGTAATACATTTTTCGCGAATAATATTGCATCGTTTCCTGGAGAGATTACATTCTCACGGTGCTGTTGAAAAGAACCCCCACCTTACTTTCCAGATATCCGCAAACAAAGTGCGAAAGTTACGAACTGTATACTCAATATCAAAGTGTCCGGTGCTTTACCGCATACCGTCAAAAGAAATCTGGGCCCGTGATTGACTTTTATCAACATTCATTTCATTTCCAGTCATTGAGCGCATACGTCTTGTAGTGGACAAAAATAGCACTACACAAAACACAACAAAAATGGAATTAACTCACTGAAATACCTAATAAATTGTCTCACGATAAAGAGACAAATTCACACATGACAAGATATTGACACCAATGTGCATAATGCACCAAAATGTTGGTGGATCTATTCATTACAATTTCCAAAATGTACGTTTTACAGACAGTAATCTTAACGAATCAAACAAGGCATAAAAACGGATGTCAGTGTATAAATTAGCAATATGCTAAAATTGAACCACTACGCTCTTTCTATGTGAAATAATGTATCAATTTCGCTACATAAAAAACTATATACAGCACATGTCCATCGTTCACATTCTCCAAAAACATATCAAAGTAGCTTACTTGAACATATTGTGTCACATTTGTTCATTTTTATTAATATGTAGCACTTGAAATTCCTAAAATATTCAACATTATGGTTTGCTTATTAAAACGAAAAACAGGATATTTCGTAGAAAATAATATTATTCCATCCCAAACTTGGTGCAACTCATTATCAATTCATTTATATATTTTTAAAAATAGACAACAAATGGAAATGATCATTTGAATCTAATATTCTCGATAACGTTTGTTTTTATTGCATATATTGACTCCAACAAACATCTGGTATATATGGATTCTGTCAATTTATCGATTCCATTTTTCAATTTTATTCGAAACTGTTTGGTATCGGAGATTCGAGTAAATCGACCAACAGCATTTATATTGCTAAAAATCATTTATAGGCTTGACCTTGAATTGTTAACCATTTTAAAATAAATTATTTAATCTCGATTGGTGTGCTATTTTATTTAAAATTCAAATTTTTTCGTAAGTCAAATTTATGTCATTATATTCATATTTTAGATTTGACTTACTAGTAAGAAAAATGCTGAGTGCCTAATTGACTACTATTAAAAGACTTCTATTATATCGCATACGGAAAGTTATGCAATACATAAATTAAAACCTAAATTTCATCATCAAATCAATGAAATTTAATCTTCAAAACTTCTTAATGTAGTTAACTATGATTCACATATTTTAGAATTTTATTTTATTATTCATTTTATAAATGATAAAGTTTCCGATGGTAAGCTGAAATTCATCTTGAGAATTTAATTTTCCTTACAATTATTGATATCAAATAGATAAGTGTGATTTGTGTTCTGAATAGAAACGGATATTTTGAGGACGCACATTCATACAACAGTATTTTTTGCGTGATTGTTTGCTGGGCTATAAATGTTGATCACGATAGCCTTATTTGAAGATCGCTCATTATAATTCAAAACTTTCTATATTAGTCAAAAGAGAACATTTGAATTCTAGTTGAAAATAATTGTGTTCTTGCAAATGCTTCGTTCAAATACTTTGTAATGTTGATTGAATTTCATGGGAACTATTTTATGAGGAAAATTTGTTTGAAGTGTTCATATATATATGTATGTGAAATTCTTGCTGTAATCCCAGCTGTAAGTATTTTGAGAATGAGCATATTTGTTGAGCAAAATTTTTGATTTTTTTAGATGATATATTAATCGAATTCCGAGCTACCCAGTACACAATATATCACAACAATCTATTAAACATAATTTGTTTAGTATAATTCTTGGATAAAATATATTCAATATATTATTATTGAAATCACAGCGTTCGACGAATGGTGTGTTTGAATACTCGTTTCATACATTTCAATTAGACACACATCACATAACTGATGTTTGTAATCATCGATTAGGAACAGTAGGATCACAATCCCCATAAGCCTAAAACACAGGAAGTATGGTGAAAAGTTGCGCTTTATGGTACTGTTGGATAACGTTGGTATGACCAATCTATTCAACCACATGAGTCCAAGCACATGTAGAATATGGTTAAACCACTGATCCCGAACAAAAATGCTCATTTGCATAGCATTTCGTTTTTTATTCATGCACCCTACTGCAGTGCAAAAACAATAATTAGCCAAATGGTTGCTCATGGTTGGGGTTTCCGGATAGGATGGCGACAAGCGTCGGCGATCCGCGAATGGCGTGTGACACGGTCTCCACAGCGGTCGGTGTATGTGTACCGTGTGGGATACACGAAGGATACGTGTATGCAATATTACCGGATGGGATGACGACAAGCGTCGGCGATCCGGGGGTGGCGCGTGAAACGGATTCCACAGCTAGAGGTGCATGTGTACCTGAGAAGTGTGAAGAGAAAAAAACTCTTTGGTGCATGGGTTCAAGGACACGACCGAGTTATAGTGAAGAGGTACTAAAAGCATGCACGGGATATACCAAGCGATAACGTGTTAAATACCCGATACATAATTGGCAAATGTGCCGTTGCGGGCGCCTACTCAATGTGGAGATGGCGGATTGCGGGTAAATACTTGATGTACTTGATGATGATGTGGTTATTATCAAATATGGTGGGTTGACATGAAAGTGCCATCCTAAACGTACCCACTGGCGTTCGACCATACTACGTTTTCCGTAACAAACGTAACGCAAGCACTAATGCCAGGATGGGAAAGATTGCGTATGGTATTACTAATGTGCCGTCTAAAAGAATACAGGGTAAGTAGTCGGAAAGCGCTTTGCGATAGGTCGCAAAGGATATTGCCCAAGTCACCTGACAATGGGAGAGGTGTGATGAAAGTATAGGCGTCCCTGAGATGTGCGATGCAGGAATCGGTAGCTTGCGCTGCAGCGATTTCGCTTAGGTCAAGGGTGAGTGGCCAGTGGATCACACACGTTTTTCAGATAGGAATTGTAGCACCTAAGATATATCGTATGTCGGTCGTGAAAATACTGACAAAATGCAGGTGCGTAGTCTCTCTAGGAGAGTACCTACCCGACGATCCGTTCATTGATTAACAGAGAGCTTATATATAGTAAAAAGGAAAACTGTCTGCCCTGAGAATGTGTTCTAACCTGACTTGTGAATCGAGTGAAGTTATGTGATGCATATGACAATTTGATGCAAAACGTGTGATAAAACGAGGTAAAACAATTAACCTGAAATAACGCTGATGTAAATTGGGAAAAAATGGCGTACAGGAAAAACATTCTCGAATTGTGCGTGGATATTGAGCTCACCAATTGTGGTACATGAACGATTCGTGCATCGCGTCGGGCTCACCAATTTGTAGTACACGATAGATCCGCGTATCAGGTCGAGCTCACCAATTTGTAGTAGACTAACCACTACAATAATGTCCCCAAGAATGTTGCAGAAAAGGCACAAGAGATAGAAGATTTATCGCGGTAGCCAAAAGGTGTACGAAGGTACAGTGGGAGCAATCACGAAACACGAATCAATGGAAAATGTTCATCGAGGTCAATTGTTAAGTACAGTGAAACAATGTTGTTACACATATATACCCTCTTATGCGAATCAATTATTAATGCTTTAAAATGATTTTTGTTAGGTTTCCAAGGTTTTGAGACTCAATAAAGTTAATGCATCAGCTAGGGTTCACTAATCTTCGAATTATCAGGTAAATCCATGTGATGTGAATTATATCGATTTGATTATTTGACCACTCAATAAAAAAAATTATATTTAGGTTTTATTTAAAATTTGCTCTAAATAAAATCTCGATTTCACATCCAGGTATTACTATTGATGAGATGACATTAATTCTAGTTTTAGTAGCCAAGACAGTATAATTATGGAGATCCAACGATTACCTAAACTTATGATAATGTTCACGTAATTAGATATTTTTTGTTTCACTCTGTTGATGTCTTAATGTACATATATTGCATGCACTTTATAATATCCTGACACAGAACATGTGAACATACTAACCACACCAATGTTAGTCTATATATTTCCATCGAGAATTCATTGCAATAACTAGCGTTTATAAGATCGTCGGTGTTTCGATGCAACACTGTGAGCTAGAAAAAAGCATCATTTTGTATTCCATGAATTGAGGATAAGGCTTCACGCAGTGCGATAATCCTGCAATCAAGATCACATTCTCAACGAAACGTCAGAATAATTCCAAAAGCCTTCAAATCCAATTAGCAAAATCTTACAAACTGCAATTATAATTTTTAATTTGAAATCCTTGTAATCTAAAATTTTAAAAAGCGCTTTACAATCTTTCAATATGAATATATCAGCGTAAGGACACTGATATTGTTAAGTGAACCTGCGACATAGACCAACTTCAGAGTGCAATTCTGAACTTGATACTCCTATTATCTCTTTTGATATATAAAACTTGATTCATAAACAGAAAGAAATTAACTTTCTTTTGTGTCCCCAACAATTTTTCGGGATTCAGCGACATGCATAAAGCATTCAGTTGGAACGTGCTGTATACATTCATTTTTGCTATCATATTCCGGTTGTGGTTAATTCGGTAAAAGTAGTTTAAACGGTACATGGTAAGATTCGTTCAATAATCTAGGTACCTTGGGAAAAGAGCAATACAAAACATTCATCTTTAGATAACTAAAATGAGGTAATCATTTAACATGAAATTTTGCATCTGTCATCACGAACGTCAATAAATTCACTTGAACAAACTTCAGTAGTGGCCATGCTAATGAGTACCCAAGAATATATTTATGCTGATCACATACGTTCAGATAATATTCAGCTATATTCTCGAAGTTGAGCAACGTTGGTTTTATCGTCGAAAAAACAGCTATTTCACTTATAAATTTGTTATGTTTCGTGGGTTTCACTTTTAAACGGTTTGGTTTAAAGAGTTTGCAAAATCATTGCGTGCTTAGATTGTTGAATTGTTTTCTTTTGTGCAGTAAATTGCAAAAGTGCCGGAAAACATGCGCGTAAAAATTTATTTGTTTGAACGCTGCTGATTTGTAACATTTGCAATTCGCTCAATGTTATATATCATATTGAGAAGTCAATGAGCGTAAACGGTCATTTAATAGTTAAAAAACCCATTCGTTTCGAAATACTTAGAAGCCTTCGGTAATACGAAAAATTTAACCTAGAACGGTATACTCCATTTATAAAACATTCACTGAAGCTCTAGCTTGAAGTACATCCTGTCTAAGTTTGATCACCTCTCGCTTGAAGCACACAGATTAACGGAGAAAACTTTAGAAAGCTCATAAGTGGCACAGGATCTGTGAAAGTTTGGTTAATAATTTCCCCGAAGACATCTATAAGATAAACACATCGGCAATTTTTATATTCACCCGTTCATAAATAGCGTGTTATAGCCTGCTCTCGTTGACATAGAATAATTCTTAATAACAAATGAATAAGGTTCATCTACGATATTATTTCAGTTACTTTAAGTGGCGTTCGTTGAAACACACGAATGCCTCGGAATATTGGCCGACCTGTAGTTCATTATTTTAATATTTCAAGACATCGGATAATGTGTGAACGTCGACCAACCGCTGGCCACTAATCACAAACGTTTGTGTCATTAATCCAAAAAACGAAGACTCTCCCGCGTTCCAAAGTTTCTTCACGATTCCGTTCTGATTCATCTCTGAGGTCAACCATTTCAACGCAAACCGCGTTCACCCACAAATCAAAAAACGCAAGAGAAATTCATTTAGCCAAACACACTTACGATACACAATAGAAGGAACAAAATACTGGCCAATCTTATATAGACAATCAGGTAACCGTAACATTGACGTGAAACATGTCGGTTGGGATCCTCACTTCCATCAGATTTTTCAATCAATTTCGTACTAAACGGTTTGTGTACAACATTAAGTTTTAACTGTCTCAGGGTTCTTTCTGCGAGTTCCGTGATCTGTTCCACATAAGTTAGGGTAAATCTCCATCCCGTTGAGGTCTTGCACGTAGGCCAGGGATGAAATATTTTGTGTCGTTTGATGAAGGTCATAGAAAATGCATTCTTGACAAATAATTTTGCGCTTCAATATGCAGCTTGGGCGCACACCCAACAATAAACATCAAATGCCAAAGCCACAACTACTTTCTTCCATTCCAAAATCCGTTGAATTATGAATTTGATAGTAAATCTTTACATTTATGCTCACTATATTCAATGTTGAACCTTTTATTCGACTTTGATTCGTTTGAGAATATGTTTATGTTTCTGGAATCAAAACTGTCAGCCTAAATCTGTTTGTTGAATACTGTGCAGTATTTTTATTTTGAAATTCCAGGAGTCATGCTGAGCACACTGTTCAACATCTGCTCATTCTACTTTTCACACACTACTTTGTGTAACACTATAATTCTACTTATCTTGGGAACGCTATTCTTACTGCACAAATTCGGGAAGGAAATATTTCATGAACGCACGCTACATTTTTCGCCAAGCCCTTATTTGCATTGCCAATCGGTCGTGACGGACGAACGAGTGAGTTACTCTCACGTTATCACTGTTTGTCCTAACCGGAACGTCAGAACTGAAGTGATTAAATGATTTGAAGCTGATTAACCCGAAAAACTGATATGAACTCTGAGGATTTTATAAAAGCGTTTACAATTTTATCGACTATTGAATTCTTTGAAAGCGTGAAATTGGATTGTTATCCCTCCTCGGTTCATTTGAGTTTTAGTGATTTAGAAGAATATTTTTTTATCTAGAAGAGAGTCCCCTCACTGTCTCTACCTGATGACGGCAAACACTTAAAAACCGGCTGTGGTCTGTAGGTGCGGGTGATGTGAGCAACAAATTGAGAAGAGGAAACGTTTTTCTACAAGCGGCTCGACAACGATCTCTACACTCTTCATCGTTTCATTGTACAAACTTATGCTTCATGCTACATCCATTATCAATGGCCTGGGATGGTCACCACTTGTGGAAAACCATTCAGATAATATTGATATAAATAAGCAAAATGATAAAGCAAGCGTGATATTTATTTATTTTTTCTAATTTCAAGAGATTTTTATTAACAGTGAGTCACTTTCAATCTCAATCAGCTCGGCATCCACGAATCTCCCGTTGAGAATGACCCCAAAGATGCACATCAATTACGTGTAATGGCCGACGTTTTAGAGGTTGCGAAAGAAGAATACGGTCAGTGGAACTAGTTTAATAAATTCTTATTAAAACTTTGAGAAATCTCTTTTGGTAATCTATTTCTCGCTGCAGGTGATGATCCTTGTTTCTTCACTCGACGGGATTTTCATTCACCTGTCGAATCAATGAGTTATAACGAGGTAAGTCTTCATTTGTGAATCACATCGATGCTTGCAGGTTTATGATCATGTGCACCTAATTGGATCCGGTTTAATGCAATGGAAGTCACCATTCATTCAAAAAGGACGGTTCATAGGTATTTATGGAAGGAACAGTCCGAAGGTATTCATTGCTAAGTTGTCTATTAAAATTCTGATTCTGTATTGCAAAATTAAATTTTATTTGCGCAGTTGCTTCAAGCTACTGCCAAAGTGTTATGAAGAATTCAATTCAATTTGAACATCAAAATGTATGGGCACTCGATTACAAGTTGAAATAATGACTTTATAAACAAATGTTTTGATTCCTATCGAGTTCATTTAGATAGCTTTGAATATTTATTATATAGAACAAATATAATCGAATTTAATAAAATATTCTCAACTTGATTGCCGAATAAATGTATTCATTAAGTTATTTTATTGATCTAACTTTCAACGTGCTTACGTTTTGGAGATGTTGCATCGCAATCCAGGATTTGTTGAAATAATTCGGATTGAAATTTATTTCTCGCTCATCCGATTTGAGCGTTCTAATTATACTGGTGGATATCAACATCACATAATATACGAACTTAGGAGCGATTGGTTTTAAAACCTTCCTATTGGAGTAGCATTCATATGGTTTTACCAAAACTTGAGCATGTGAGCCAAAGCTTGTGCACCGTAATTAGAAAGAAACAATTCAATGATCAAGAGGATTTATCGGAAAGTAATCGAAGCAATAGCTGGATTGTGTAACCTTCCATGTAAACAGCTACCATTCCTTCTGGTATTCAGCAACCTTTTACGTAGTTGAATTCAATGTGATAATATCAAAGCAAAGAGAATAAGTAATGCGGCTTACCAACCGCTGTGACAACATTTAAACTTCGCTTTAGCTTCCAACGCATAGTCATAAATTGAAACTTGTAACCGCAACCTCCCACCCAAACTGCAGCTGCAACGTTAACACAGTCCGTTTCTCTTTCCTATTAAACTCCACCAACACTCGTTTTATCCAACGAGAAAGTCGATTTCGAATTCAATTGAAGGCTTTCGTTTCGAGTAACTCTCTAACAGCACTTGCTGCTCGGGCATTCAGAACCATCTTGGTAAACATGTAAAAACGCCAAATATTCGTCGAAGCAAAATTCGATTAATATTCACGTCCATTTCTTTGACATTTTAGTATAACCATTTTTATTTTTCTAAAATGATAGCGCTATTTTTCTCATTTTATGTAATTGGCTCACTATGTTTCTGACCCAAAATGTACCTAGTTCGTGTCTTGGTTTTAACATTGAATTTTCCAAACTGATTTCTTCAATGAAGCTTTTATAATCAGCGGGAAATAAATGACTGGCATAAAATGTGTTAAACTTTATTTTAAACAGCAATCAAATGTTTTATTTCTATATTTAAACATTCCCGAGGGTAATGGGACTAGTTTTCCGGGATTGGGTGTACTGAAATTAATTGGTAAGCGCTCCATCATGGCATATATTTTTCGCAACTTTCAAAATGTCAACAACTTGTTACTCCAAATTCTTCTCATGCAGTGGATATGTGCTCAGAATGCGTGTGGTACTTACGGCTATGTCCAAGTCCCGTTGCATGATACACTTGGCAAGGAAGCGATGCGACATATTATTGAACAAAGTATGCAAACGTTATCGTCTCTTTCATTGATTGCTGTTATCTAGACATATGCTTACATTATGTAGATTTTATCTTTGATGTTGTTTAACTGTTATTCTATTCAAAGCATAACATAGCGATTCATTTAATGTAGACATTATATTAATTTTATGAATACTTTGATTAAAGTATGCACCGCGAATATAATTTGTCAAATACCTCATGTAATTAGTTGGCATGAGATTCCATACAGTTTGTATTACATATCAACTAAACATTCTACTGCCTAATATGCTGCAGTTTTGTATCTCATTTAATAAGATTAGAATTGAATCTAAGGTCAACATATTTTCAATAAAACTTTAGTCATGCAGCATCGTTCAGATTAGTACGAAAATATGAGGGAGTGATGACAATTATACATTATTTATCGTACAATCTTATAGAATTCTTGAGGCACAACTAATTTACACCTATCATTAGATAAAACCATAAAGCGAACCTATGAAAAGACACAAGTGGCCAAAAATGTTTACATTACGAAGCAAATAGTTACCAGGCTAGAGGCATTTAGAGATTTTGCTGAAGATCCGGAACAATGTTTCAAATCATGTTCAATCACATGACCTACAATGAATCCATCCTTCCTAAGGAGAGCAAACAGTCCGTAAACAGTGTTTGTACGTAATTTAAACAAATGTCTTAAATTCGATAATTAATCATTTCCTTAGATACGATTGGTTGATAATCTCGAGTTTGAAGGTTCCAATATTGGTCAATCACGGTATGGAGGTATAGATTTATGCTACCAATTGTTTTCTTTTCAGCGGGAATACAAATTCTGTTTTGCGACACTACAGAACGGGTGAAGAGGTTAATTTCTTGGGCTAGCGAAATGGTGCAGTATGTGGTTCTCATGAACGACACAGATGATGAATATTCAAAACTCAAAGAAATGTATTCCGGCAAAACCCACTTGTACACATATGATGAACTGCTGGTACATTTTGATATTTTTGCATTTATTTGCTTATACCAACATCATATAGTATTCCAGGATTCATTTTATACAATTAACGAATGTAATGTTAGTCTGCAAGGAGCAAATAAATTACAATTAATGCACAAATAAACATATCGCAAACGATTATGTTTACAACAACCGCTTTTGTTCAATATTAGATGTCATAGTGTAATTGTTTCCACAAAAACTTTTAAGTGTAAAATTTGAAGATTGCTTGGTAATATGGTACAACAAGTTTATGTGTCTCTCCCTCTCTCTCTTTTTCACCATTGACACTTTACGACGATGAACAGAACTGGTGTGTGATTGCACGGTTGCGCCAGGAAATAAGGATTATTTAAATAATGAATACGAAAACATAATATATCAACAAATGCTCGTTTGCATACATTTCTATCACACACACACAACGATCGGTTTCGGGCTATGTACACTCATCTGGTAAGGACCGCTTGAAACAGTGGAAGATTAAAAAACAAGTTGCGCTTATATGCCAATGCTGAATAAGGTTGTACGACCAACCGGTCCAATCACATGTGCCAAAACACAAGTAGATGTGTCAAACCCAGGATAATTAATTAATAAATAATCAATATGAAAATTATCAATTTTCAAACAAGTCCGTATTGCTTGTATTTCCGGTACTCAGGCTTACTGGATTAGGTTAAACGAATGTGGTATTTTTTCAAGTTTTCTGGTACAGACGCATGATTTAATTATTTTGTTTGAGCAATTGATGTGTTTACCATTGTCAGCAACGTTGCTCGCATTCCATACTGCTTTATTGCCAGCTTCCACTGTATACCCTGATACAAACATTTTCTATCATCATAAGCATGGGTAGTGTGCGCCATCACTGTGGATAGGCCCAAACTCTATTAATATTTACGGCAATGTTATGACACAATTAAAAACCCTCCGCGCTACAACTAAAACCACGACCAGAGTCATCATCATTTACGCAAATGGGTCACAGCGTCAACCAAGATGACCATGTGACCTTGTATTAGATTGATGATCGTACACAACATATTACGCAAATAGACCACTCATCCTTGGCATGCCTACATGATTTGATACCCCTACGCTTACTACAAGCTGCTTTTCGGTATTATGGAACCAGGGGTGTTGGGTTGACTGCTACTTAGCCATGTTCCCTGTCCTGACTATCACCTTTGGCCTGACTAAGCCTCTGTTCAGAAGTGAAAAGTTAACCGAAACCAGCTCTATTCTAATGAACACAAGAGTGTTTCCAGTAAGAATACACAATCGGTCGCAAACAAATACAAATTAACGTGTGTTCGGCAATATTATAAGACATGTACAAAGGCCTTCGCGCTAGAACGAAAACCATGACCAGTTTCAACCAAGCGTAACAGTATTGGAACGAACATTTCAAATTGAATTTTAATGTATTATTTCATTATTTATTACGTATTCCTCACTTGAGAATCTTGTTCTTTTGATTTAAGGAACTGGGGAAAAAGAATAAAATGAAAATTCCTGTAAGTGTTTCAATGAATAGTGTATCGGTGTACTCCAAGATAATGCGTCACTTTTTTATATACATGTTCGAAAAAGAAATTGGATTTGGTAGAATGATTATCGTGATTAGAATAAAGCATAATAATAGTTTGGCAGGATATAATTACAAAATCTGCATCATTTTGTGTATAACTGTCACTTTTTCGTTCAAATATAGCTAAATCTTTCGATCTTTCAACATTTAGTGAAATGGAAATTTAAAACAGTTTTCGCAGTAGTTAAAAAACCTGAGAAGGTTCTGGTTGGGGAAAAATATGCATTATACGTACATGAAATATTTTCGTTTGGGTTGTTGTGATCAGAGTATCTTACCTACAGGAAAGTAAGTAGAATAAACTATTATATATTTGTATGCATGTATCGTTTTAACTAATTTTACTTAAACAAGGTTATACTTGAAAGCCACTGTTGCTTAGGGTTCGTAAAACGAACCACGATGTTTAAACACAGAATCACATAGTGATTCGTGGTCAAGCACTCCAGGCGCTTATGGATGACTAAGGTGATGTGAGCAACATATCACTTTAATTTTACTCAAATTAAACTTTTGTAGATTTGCTTGAGTTTGGTTATAAAAATCTCTTAACTAACACGTTTAAAAAATAAAAGTTCTGATGGTTGTCTAATAAGTTTTGTTAAGCCATCTTATTTTTAATTTCAGAAATGCGACCCGGACGATATTTTTCTAATTTGCTATACCAGTGGAAGCACGGGTGAGATATGTCTTCAAACACATTCGAAATACACATTGATTAATTTTTATATTTTTTTATAAAATATGCAACATCCATGTTTCCGTACATGTGCTGTATTACTTTATACTTCATTCAAAATCAAAACACTCCATTGAGTATTATGACGATTTTCTAATTTAAGCAATAAGGCACATCGATTTCCTAAATATTGGATGCGGAAAAGGAACGATTTTGTTACTATCATACAAGTTTTTCCAGAAGATATAAAGCAATTTCCCACAGATATTCGTGTAGAACTTTGTTTACCACTTTACCATTGCCTCAAGACGTACTGCACATATTTTCACCGTCTCAAACTGATGATGGTAAACTACCAGAAACCGGCTATGGTTTGCAACTGAGGGAGATGTGAACACAAAACTAAATTGGGAAACTACAACCGTTTTGAGCTAATTGACACGGCATCACTTTGTGATTCCTGAAATCAACATCGTGGTATTTGTAAGAATCATGTTTAACAGTGGTATTAAAGTATGCCTATTTACCACTTTACCATTGTTTGATAGCTCATCTTACTGCTTCCAACAGATGAATGCGACATCCAGAAACCGGTTGTGGTGTGTAAGTGAGGGAGATGTGAACAACACTACATTGTTTAACTTTAGCCACCTTGAGCTCTTGACCAGAAATCATTTTGTGATTCGGTAACTGAACATGACGGTTCTTTGTAAAAAAATCATTTTTAGAGTAGCGATCAAGTATACCTGTTAACCACATTACAATTGTTTCACGGCTCATCTTACTGCCTCCAACAGATGAAGGCAACATCCAGAAAGCGGTTATAGTTTGTATGCATAGGAGTTATGAGGTCATTACTACATTCAAACAAACCGATTAGTTAAAACCAGCCAACCGACAACTGATAAACCATAAATGAATAGATATATGAATAATAATATAAATGGCAAGATCATGATATTTTCGAATGAATGCAATGATTTGCTAGCAAAATGTTTAAAGCAAACATTATGTTTCCTTACAGGCCTTCCTAAAGGCGTCGTTCACACACACAAGAGTTTTCTTCATGGTATATTCCTGGGCGAATACTTTGTACCCAACAGAGTGAGTTGCAATAAAATAATTTCGCAATTAACGCTCTTATTTGAGTCAAATGACTACTTCGCTTCCAATTATCTCTGGTAAACGGTCAGCGTTAACTACAAGCAATTTCGGTTTCTCTGCTCTGATATTGCAGACAACCTCCTGTTGAAATCCAAAGGTTATCTTTTTGTTGACCAAACTGTTTTTAAATGACGTTATTTGGAGGATATTGTAGATGCCCGAAATGTTTGTGTCTGGTCATTCCAGGTTAAAGAGTTTCAGTTGGTGACCATCTGGCCTCATGTCAAACCATTCGGGTAGTCAATCTAACATTAGATACGTTGCCGACGCGTTTTACAGCGAATTGAATTTTGCGTCTCGATTCATACCTGTCAAGTCAATCACGTTCACCCACGAATCCCACGAAACAGGATAACGCTAATTGGTTAACGAGATTACTATGTAGAGGACAAAGAATTTAATATTCGCCTATCTGATTTGGGCTCATCAAATAATCACAACACTGACCCGGTTGTCAATCAATTTTGTACTAACCGGTATGCTTTATGCCTTTATCACACAGGGCTTATTTGACCCACCTTGACAAATTTTGTATTGTTTTATTGCGTCTGACGTTGTCCATCTTCGCATGCTTCCAAAGGTGTTGTCGCTCGAACCTTTTTAATGCAATCCTTCCGAAACCGAATTAATACGGGTTTACAATTTTCGTTGTCGGACTTCTCAGAACTTCCCTTTCCTGTTGTGCCAGAGTGTAGTTTTGCATATCGCCCGAAAATTCGTAATTAGCACTCATCGCTAATACACTCTACACCTCCACAATATGGACAAACCTTTGCTCGACGGGGATAAGCAAATACGCAAATTTGTTCGTTTGAACTGAATGTGGAGAGTTACTTCGAAGCAACTTCGAGGTGACTTCTAAATTCTGAACAACGATCACGCAAGCACTGTGCACACAGGAGCATACACTGTACATACAGATCAGCTGCTACAAAATTCTCTGAATGCACACAAGTACATGATCATTCATAGCACAGTGAAGGTAGAACCAGTGAAAATAAGCTCAAAATATACATTGATATTTTACAACAAATGATCTCACATTCAGCAACAGATCAACATATTTGGATTCATGGTATTAGCAGACCTGTTCACTTATGGGGAGAAATTTGGAGACGGTTTATGATTTTACAGAATCATTTAAAGTCAACTAATTATTTTTAGGTGCGGTTGGTGGGTGCTTGAGCGGCTATGGGCTGTTGTTACACATATAGTGAATCTGAAACTTCTTTTATGACTTTCGAATTTTATCAATACGCGATTATTATTCAGTAATCAAGACTTGGTGAGATTTTTAATGAATTCCACTCCGATTTTCAGAAAACGAGCCTTGGAGATATTCAGACACATTTATCGTTTCTGCCGTTAGCACATATCATGGAGCAAATGTTCACCGTGAGTATCTTTTTTTCGCACGTATCCAAAATGTTGAACTTTAAATGGTGGCATAACGTTTCTTTACTGATAATATTCTGTTGAATATTTTAACCATTTTACACAATTGATTGTAGAAAACTTTGGTTCACATATGTTTGTAAATGGTCAAATTGATTCGCCATCAAATTCAAGCTTAGCTACATTTAACACGGTTTTTTTCGTTAACGTAAACTTGCGCCTGAAAATTTCATTTACATCTTTTGGAAGACAAGGTCAGATAAATGCAGGTCACAATATGAATGTATACTATATTACTCTGAAGCGCACATGTTTAAGCTGATACGATTAGCGTTTTGAGGACAATCTGTCAAGAGCTAATCAATTTTGAATAATCTAAAGCAAGAAAACGCTGATTAGACAAGGGTAAATGTAAATGAGTAATACCTGCCTATTTACTGCAGGTAGATCTAGTAATCAAAGTGGTATTCTTCGGGCACTTTCTTTGGAAGTCACTTCAAACTTGATTGGAATATGTTTGAGCCTGCTAGTAGATTTATAGTCGGAAACAATTTGTATGCAATCGGTTAGAGCACTTTTAAAACAAGTTCCCTAACAATTAAGGGATCAAACCAAAGTTATGGTGGTGCCACGTTGATGACACGCTTGTTTTAAAAAATGGGAGCAATTAGAAAACTTTTCTAACTATTTATATTAACTGGCCCCATGATATCGAGCACAATGGAACTGGACTCTTCCATTTACACCTTTCCGTTTTGGGACTAATTGTCACAGAATGTAAATGGTAAAATGAAAAGTTTCGTCTATGAAAAATCCCTGGATACAGTTGGTGTCCGACGATTCCCATATGCTCATCTAAGACAGGTCAACAGCTCTATCGCTTCGTCCATTTGCCATAAAATAGAACACATGTGCAGCGATAAAAAGGAACGAAAACAGGCTCGTCCTGAAGCAATGCATGACACTTAGACCACATTTATCCGGAAAATTTTGTGAAAGACAATTGATGATAGTGAAATACCGATAGGTGAAATCAGATATCTATTTGCGAGATACGGTTTGTATGCCTCGTTTTAAGTCATATGGGAGTCAATCACGAGAATCTTAAACCAGGCGTCCATACGTGCAACATATAAGTGAGGTGAAACTATCCGTTCAGATCTGAAGTATCTTAAGGATACGACACCTTGATCAAATAGCCTCTACGGAATTAAATGTGAGGGTTGCATTGGGATTTGTAGGAAAGACTTTCAGAAAATTTCATATCAGAATCTAGCAAAATCGGAAGCGTGTCAAAGGGCAGCCCTATGGTGTGAGGAAATATCAATCACTTATTGGTCATTCAGGCATGGCAGTACATGCATTTGATATCGGTCACAGCATCGATCTAGATAACATGGAATTATTGAAATGCGTATCTAATCCGTATGGCGAGCGCCCAAATGCTGATGCGATTGAGATTGTTAACACAAGTCGCTTTCTGGTCAAAAAGGTGGGGCAATTATATCTGCAGTCTGGCACCCCGCTCTGATACAAACGAAGGAGCCAATATTAATCTTTTACTGAATCGTCAATTAGATTTTTTTGCGAAAAATTGTTCAACCTTAACCCTATTAATTTTGCACATTTATAAATGCGACTCATAGTGTCAGCCGACTTTGACCGTGTTCACTTTTATCAGAACAATTATAATACTCACCGTATTATGCAAATCATCCATGATCCTTGTCACGCCGACGTGACTTGACTACCTCTAGGCTTATTAAAGGCTGCTCAGCTGTAAGGTCAAAACAGTGGTGGCAAATAGAATGCTATTTAGACAAAATAATAGTTTGCTTACATCGCCATCCCTTACACACCACTACCGGTTTATGGCTGTTTGCGGTCGTCAGGCGGAGGCAGTAATATCATGTTCTGTGAGACTTGAAACAGTGGTAAATTGGTAAACAAAGTTATACTTGAATGCAATTGTTACATAGGGTTCGTACAACGACCCACGATGTTCAAAAAAAAATAATCACAAAGTGATTCTCGGTCAAGGACTAAAGGCGCTTATGGATGACCAAAGTAATGTGTTGCTCACACCCCATCCCTTACACGCCACTACCGGTTTCTGGCTGTTTGCGGTCGTCAGGTAGAGGCAGTAATATCATGTTCAGTGAGCCTGGAATCAGTGGTAAAGAGGTGGTAAATCGAATTTTTTATGTTCTCGAATGCTCTCGTTTGACTTTGCTGGGCTTGCAGCTTCTACGTTGTGTCAAAAGAAAGTTCATTACAAGTACACAAATGTTCTTTAATTTCACTTTGCAATCGTGTGTGTAACACTGTTCAATATTAACTGAGTATTCTTCAGTCAAATGAACAGTTGCACATTCACTATAAAGTGTAGAGTATTGGCTAAGTTTTACAATAAATTTTTTCAGCATTGATACTTTCAAGAACTCCCCATAAGTATTCGAATGTATATACGAACGAACGTCATTGAGAACCAAAGTCGTCTCGAATAGAAACGAATATCCGATGTTGTATATAATTCGATAATACAATCACATTAATTTGAAAAATATCACGTAGCTATGATACACTAACTTGTACTTCCGCTAGTAAATACATTGAGTGAAACGTGGAAAATATCAATTTAACCGTATTCTTACAAGTTATGGGGACAACGAACATCTTATAAACTCGAACAAGTGTATTGATGATTCATTTAATCATGTCATCCATATTTTTGAAAACGAAGTGAACTCACATTGCTTGAGGTAGAAAACAAGGGATTAATTTATCCAGAAGTTTTCAGTGTTCGAAACAAAACTTCGCCTAAGATTTTTCGTTAATCAAGGACCATCCCCACCGAAAAATGATTCTATTGCTCGAAAAAGGAAAATTTATTTTGTTAGCTAAGCCTGGTCATCTTTGGCACCATGACAGTGAAGCACTCAATAAACCGAAATCTCTAACTTTGACAGCTCGATTATACATCTTGAAGCAACACAAATACAATTCGCAAACAGATAAGGTTGTAAATGTCCAACAACAAATTATAATTTGTAATGCTATATGAATTGAAATATATGTACGCTACCATTCCAAAATCCCTTAGACAGTGAGTGTGCATCCCATTTTCTGTTGTAACGCCAATCAGTATAAACATTATTTGTATCACAAACCGAGCAGCTTGTGCATTGTTTTTTGCTTAATTCATGTCTCCCATCACAACGTTATTATGTGAAGAGTGAGCAACCTAATGAAGTTCACTAATACTTGTGCCGTAAATGTTGTTTACTTGAAAAATGATCTAATTGGAGTTTTGATTTTTTAAACGTTGATGCCAGATTAAGTATAACTGGAATACAGGCAATCCAATTAAGAAAATGTATTTCGGAAAATTGCTATATATATATATATATATATATATATATATATATCGCTGAACAGATTACTATGAAATCTAAAAACAACTGTAAGTATTTAACAAATCGGAATCGTGAGCCACTGTTGGATTAGGCTAACACGTATTCAATCGCATGGGCCTACAAACATCTAGATGCGTTAACCCACAGCCTCGAATATTAAACCGCATTCGCATGCATTTCCAACACACTCACTCCACACACATGTGAATATCTATCCTTATCCAACAGCAGCTTACAAGATCATAACTTGTTTACCATTATCCGACTGTTCCAACTTATGTGAATGTTGATCATGTCCTCATCAGATGAGTGCAAACAGCCCAAAACTGGTCGTGAAAATGCATGCGAATACAAATTCATTTGATATGTAATTAGTTTCAAGAATATCGTGAGCAATAATATCATTAGTTAATATAATCTTCTTATTTGCTAAATATTTCCACTGAATGACATATTCCTATTAAAGTAATGTGTTGCTCACATCCCCCGCAATTACACACCACCAGAGATTTCAGGCTGCTTGCCGTCATGAGGTGGAGACAGTAAGATTAGGTTCAGTTAGCCTGATGACGGCAAACAGCCAGAAATTAGCGGTGATATGTAAGTTCGGGAGATGTGAGCGCCTTGAGTGCTTGATCAGGAATCACTATGTGATTCTTTGTTTGAACACTGTGGTTCGTTGTACGAACCATATGTAACAGTGGCATTCAAGTATAACATTGTTTGAAATATCCTTATATTCTAAATTTTAATAATTTCATTCACGTTTATGGCATAACAATGCTTATTGACAGGTGTGATTGTAAAGGTGTGTCATGCAAGGAGCGCTTGTATACCACTGTTGGATATGGCTGGTACGACCAGCCTGTCCAATTACATGTGTCCAAACACATGTTTAATCGGGCTAAATACATAACCATGAACCAAAATAGTCATTTGCATGCCGTTGCGTCACACACACACCACGACCGTTTTCGTGCTGTTTGCACTCATCCGGTAGGGACAGTAAGATCAGGATCCGCATGCGCTTGGAACAGTGGAGTAATGGTAAACAAGTAGCGCTTGTATTCCGCTGTTGTATATGGCTGGTACGACCAGCCTGTCCAATTACATGTGTCCAAACACATGTTAAATGGGGCTAAATACATAATCATGAACCAAAATAGTCATTTGCATGCTTTTCCGTCACACACCCCACAACTGGTTTCGTGCTGTTTGCACTCATCCATTAGGGACAGTAAGATCAGGATCCGCATGCGCTTGGAACAGTGGAGTAATGATAAACACGTGGCGCTTGTATGCCACTGACGCGGCAATATAACTGTTATACTCTACGAAACTAATATCGCTGTCTTAGGGGGTGTGTGACGGAACGGATGCAAATGACTATTTTGTTTCAAGGTTATTGGTTTTGCCCCATTAAACATATGTTTGGACACATGTGATTAAACAGATTGGTCGTACCAGCCTTATCCAACAGTGGCATACAAGCGCTACTTGTTTACCATTTCTCCACTGTTTCAAGCGCATGCGGATCCTGAACTTACTGTCCCTACCTGATAAGTGCAAACAGCATGTGTGTGACGGATGTGTGTGACGGAAAAGCATGCAAATGACTGTTTTGTGTCATGCAAGTTTTAAACATTAGTGGCTAACAAGCGCTACTTGTTTTCCATTTTTCCACTGCTTCAAAGCATGTGGATTTTGATCCTAATGTCTCTACCTGATCAGTTCCGACAGCATTAAACTGGTCGTTTGGTGTGTGTGTTTGTGTGTTTGTGATGGAAATGCATGTACATACTGAGTTTTGTATGTGTTTCAATAGTTTCATTTGTTTAACCCGTCCTGTTTAACCAAAATTCAATTTTCCGAATTGCAAAGCTTGTATTTCAGCTAGACTAATGAAGGAGAGAAAAAATTAAAAATTCAGTTTTATTATTTATTTAGGTTAACAGTATTTTAAAAAATGTCTGAATTATTTCGCGAATTTACAATGCAAACGCCAGAAAATGTATATGTTTTCAAACGAGCTAGTTAATGCTGAAAAATCCTTTATTTTAAAATACTGTATATGATTCGATTTAACAAGAGTTTGCTTTGATGTTGAAATCGACGTCGTTACATAACTTGTACGTGATTTGTATACTTTCTCGGGATTAAAACTTCATGCTGTTCGAATATCATTGCATAACCTTCACTGAACGTGCTGTAAATCTAGACAGAAGTGAATTCCATTTATCGATCAATCGTTTGGCTTAGTTCGGGTGAACCTGGATCGGTTAATACTTTGAAAATTAGCAAAAACAATGTTGAAATTGCATGAAACGATGAGATTGCGGAATGCAGACTCCGGCCCAGTATATTATGAACAAACTAAATTTAAATGATGGCACAAATATTCAAAATAAAACATTTTATGAGATGCTTGCCAAAAAGCAGCGATCGAATCACGAAGGAAGTGGTGTTTTGACGTACCACCATTCATTGCAATGAAATTAAGGCAATGGAAGTGGCATATTCGAACTAATTTTAAATAATATAAAATAGTGTTTGTCTACTCATGAGCAATACATGTCATGTAATAAATACTTATGAGTTTTGAATCAATATATTCATTGGAAGTTTTGCTCTCATTGTGTTTCAACGGCATGTTGATAATTTCCAACACTCCTATTGAAAGCGTGTTTCACAAAGTGTGAATATCTCTATATGTGCATATGCTACTACTTGAACATTTTGAAATAATATGAAACATTATGGAGAATCACTTATATTAACTGGAAACGACGCTACTAGTTCACACTATTGGGAAATTCTGGCCGAACGTTGATTTAATTACGAAGCTACAATCATTTTTCCAAAAAATTTATTCTAGAAAACATTGGTGCATTAAATACTCAATAGATAATTATTATTATTCTAGTCTTTATTTTGTGGTGCTAACATGCCCATCCTTTACACACAAAAATATATTAGTATAATGTAAGCGCCTGGAGCGCTTGGCCAGGAATCACTTGGAGATTTTCTATTTGAAAATTTCGGTTCTCTGCAAGAACCCTATACAACAGTGGCATACAAGTTTAACTTTGTTTATTCTGGTCTTTATTTTTAATGAAAAAAGATTTAGAGATATTGACCATAACTCCACCGTCAGTATTTTTGCTAAAAGATTGTACGATGTGAGCTCATTTTTTTAAAAACTGATCAGATCAAAGACCTACGTTCGTATCTCTATTTCCAACTGGTGTGTGTGGTTCACGCGGCAAATGAAAAACGTTTCACTTATACCTACAATATAGTTCATTATTAGTAATAATTATTTGTAAATAATTTGCTTTAAAATGCGAACATCTCAATCAAGTTCAGATATTCTTTCGCGGCAAATCTGTGTATATAAACGATTGTCCACAAGAAATGAAGGCTTTGTGATCAGTGCAACGTTTTAAACATTTCTTGGTTCATTTGTAGACAAAAGTTTGCAAATTATCTACCTATCGATCTATCAATCTATCTATCTATCTATCTATCTATCTATCTATCTATCTATCTATCTATCTATCTATCTATCTATCTATCTATCTATCTATCTATCTAATTGGTTAAGACTTGACTTCTCACGAGTTCAATTCGCTTCGTCCTTAGAGATTTCCTAGCTTATATTTAACTATATATCAATCATGAAACGAAATGCTTTGCCAAATCGAATTTACTTTGTGTTGATTTCAATAATTTCTCCAGATATTAGCTATGCTCAAGGGTTACAGAATCGCATTCCTCACGGAAGGAATCTCAAAACTAAACGTGGACTGCCAGTTTTATCAACCGACCCTGCTCGGTGTGGTTCCACGTTTGCTAAATCGTTTTTATGATGGTTTAATGAAACGGCACGTGAACACAACTTTGAAACGCAAATTGTTGGAGCGTGTTGTTAGAAAAAAGTTACTTGAGCAAAAAAGGTAAGCTTTAGTATGGGTTCGGTCACGTAATGATGTTGAAGCATGAATTCATTGTATATTTGGGATGGAACACACCAACGCGACCACATCATAAACACTGTTCTATAAGATATAGACTATCGAATAAACCCCTAAATCGGGGTTTATTCTAATAAATTCTGAGGGGGTACTTTTAATACCTCAAATCTTGACATCAACTTGGGCCATCTGAAAATAAATAAATAAATAAATATTTATGTAAACTTCGATTGTACATTTGATGGTTTATTTAATATTTTCCGTGTTCCTTTATGGAAACTCGTAGCTGCATTACTATCGACCATGCGGAACTTGCTATGATGTTTTTTAATACTGTCAACAGCGTTTTTCCACACTTAAAACAATTAGCCTCATTTTCTAGGAACTCTGCCAATCTGAAAATACCAGCCTGCTGTACTAGTTGTAGCACTTGCTCTTTAAGTTTGTTTAGTTCTAAAAATGAGATGTCAATGTCGGGTATACAGGCCGTTATGTTAAAGTAAGTATTGGTTGAACAAATCTTAAATTATGTGATAAGCATCAAATATGAAATTTATGAATCTAACAGGTTATTGAGCTTAAGGGGAATATTGAAAAACAAATCAAGATCGCACTGTGAATGATGAAACATAAAATGATAAATTCCAAATAATTTACATATCGTGGATGACGGTAGAAATAACATTTGAGTTACCATCAGATTGATATATCTTAATTTGCATCTACATTCCGCGGTGTGAAACAATATTAGGGAAAATAGTAGCACCAGCCTTTCAGTCTGTCCAATCGATGAAAGCATACAACATATAGAGCTCCGTGATAAAATACATCGAAGATGAAAACCTGCCTTATGAACTACAACGGATTGATAAAGTAAAAAAATTTCCTTATAAATTTAAGTTATCATGCCCGGGCTTGCGCATGTTACGATGGAGTGCGAGATGAATATCAACTGAAGATTTAGTAGGTTTTCTGGGTCATTTTACCGGGAAGCGCGCAGTTACTCTTTGTGAGCTGTGTGAAGAGGATTAAGCTCTTGTTTCCCTTTGTTTCTGAGCCATCGAATATGCTTTTCTGGTATCGTACAGGTTGGGTTTGTCGGCCTTGAATGAATGCGAAATTCGTCTTTTGTGTACCGCTTGGTAACTGTTTCCGTGCACACGTTTCACGAATGTACTGACTCTGCTTATTGAGTAAAAAGTACACGAAACCTTTTATTGAGTATGCAATGAAAAAAATGTGCGAATAAGAAAACATATATGTAATCATTTGAACATTGATTTGATTTTGACTCTTGTACGTAACTTGGTACGTACTCGATATTGTGTTGACATTGACCAGGATTTTAACCCTGTTGACCCCAATAATTGAGGTATGTTTTTACTATATTTTGCTTGCCTCAATACAGTACCGCTTTTGTCGACAAATCCTCGTTGGGTTCTGATTTACCTGGGGATTTTGCACTTCGCTCAACGTTTCTTTGATTGTCAGTTACAATCAACACTTACTATCCATTGATTCATATATAAATCTCTGCAGGTGCATATTCAATCGTGGTGGATTTCTGGATTTCATTCTTTTCCGCTCCATCCGTAAAGAACTGGGCGGAAAAATTGAAATGATTGTTTGCGGTAGCGCGCCACTACGTAAGGAAGTTAGACAAGTAATGCAAGTGGCATTTTCGTGCCCGGTAAGTGTGTAAACTTCGAGATTTAATCTATCTAAGCTTGGTAGAAGAAATTTTGTTCTATTTGCGACTAAATGTTTATTACAAACAATTATACATTGTACCCAAATGAGTTCTTATTTACGATCCGCTTTGATTCCATTTCTAACACATTTAGGTTTCGAATAAGTAGATCAATTGAAGAATTGAAAACTCTTCCGGAAATATTCGAAACCTTAGCCACTAGTTGTATATTTAATAC
Organism: Atriophallophorus winterbourni; assembly: GCA_013407085.1. Lineage (NCBI taxonomy): Eukaryota > Metazoa > Platyhelminthes > Trematoda > Plagiorchiida > Microphallidae > Atriophallophorus > Atriophallophorus winterbourni. The sequence continues at coordinate 15,330 of JACCGJ010021980.1, read as the reverse complement.
AAATAAGAAATACGGTATGCAATCACAAAATATAAAAAAGAAAAATGTTTTTTTAGATGTTCGATGACCGCATACATTCGATATAGATATCTTGAGGCGAAACGGACGAATGATCGTCGATGCATTGATGTTCAAGTAGTCCAAATGATGTGTTTTCTTCGAGTAATAGGACAAGTGGATGTATGGTGGATGGAAATTATCGACGAGAATATTAGTAATAAATGGATTACTATAAGAAAAGGGAATCGAGATAAACCATCTGCTATTCGATTCTGGGAGCCTGGCCACGATAGTTTCGTAAAATCATAACTCAAAAGTTTTGCATACCAACGAGCTATCCTAAGCGTTTTGTGACCATTTGAGTGTTTTTGCAAAAGAGCGACTATTGCAGAATGGTCTGTCCGTCAGGTGAAGTTCCTCCCATATAAATATAAGTGCAATTTTCGCAAGCCCAATAGAAAGCTAGTGCTTTTCCCCAACAGAATACTTTCGCTCTGTTTGGGATAACGTTCTAGCGGTATAGGCCAAAACGTTTTGCATTCCATTGTGAACTCGTGATAAATCATCCCGTAAACCAACATCTGATACGTCTGTAGATACGATTGCTTTATACTTTTGTCAAAACTACCAACAATTGGTACTGATGCGATCATTTGCTTTATCACTTGAAAGTTTTTTTTCTGATTATCAGTCCCATAGAGTGTTATGTTGAACCATGTCGGAGCACGAAGAGTTTCAGCAACTATGGCGAAATTCCGTAGGTGGCTCAAGTAATAGTAACAGAGCCAAGAAAACTCTTTATTTCGGATAACGAAGATGGACGAGGAGCAACTTCCATTGCTTTTGTGTTATCAAAATGTGTGCGTAATTCGTTATAAATATGACGTGTCCCAGGAACTCTAATTATTTTACATTGAACACATTTCTTTTCATTAAGTCTCAAATTCATAGAGACCAATTTGGTCAAAATTAAATTCATGGTCCTGCTGAGACGTCCCAAAAACGAATATGTCGTCCATGTATACCATGCAACCATGCCAGTTTGATTCCTCGTGGGGTCCAATCCATTGTTCACTTCATGATAAAGACGATTGTTTCAAAAACCGATTGGACTATCTCGACAGGGTCACGTTTAATGGTGTCTCGTAAAACTTGATTCTTGTGGTTTTTGTTTCATAATTTGGTACTCCATAACATTTCATGTAAATTGATGCCGAGAATGTTTTTATTTGTTTTCTTTTCTCAGCTTATCGAAGGCTACGGTATGACGGAATGTGGGGGCGTAGCGACGACCACCCTCGTTCAAGATGTGCAAGGTGATCACGCAGGGTCCATTGCCCCGACGGTGAAGGTGAAACTAATCGACGTCCCCGACATGGGAATCAACGTCGGAAGAGACGGTATGGGAGAGGTACGGGAATGCTCCTCTCTCAAGTTAATCCCAATAAATCTTAGCAATGAAATTTGCGACATGTTGAATTATGTTTTCAGATTAAAAATCTTACATGCATTTCTATCACACTGTCTGACACCATCAAGTAGAGACAGAACGATCACGATCCACATGTCTTTTGCGACGTACGATGAAAATGCGTATAAATATGGATTTTTGTCTCAAGCCCTTGAGTTTAAACCCATTCATATATGTGTGCACATATGATTGAACAAGTTGGGCGTGCCAGCATAATCATAAGTGGCTTGAAGGTTGAAACTCGGTTCTCGCATTACTTTATAATGTAAACGTACGGCATCGATTGATTGATAACGCTTTGTTGATGTTATACATGGAATACCTGATTTTTACAAAGCAACCATTCATTTATTTTACATATATTTTGACGTAATCATTCTCAACCATCCTACCTTACCATGCGAGACAATTATCTTTCCTGTAATTCCAAAGACCCTTTTAGTCATAAATTGATCATTGGCAAATTGTTGATCGGATTGGATCTTTATCAAACCTGGCTAATATTTTCAATACACGAAACGTTATTGGTGTGCGTGGTTTAACATCAGAAGCAATTGTATTGCTTGCCATTTTGTTCACATATTGAAACGGAATCCCAAGCTTCTTTACCAGATTTTGAACAACCAGTGTTCAGTGAAACCAGGAGTTACGGCCTTCCGGACGCCCTCTGGAATGACTACAAATGCAGCTGACACCGCGGATATTCTTCTAAATTATTGTGCTTTAGGATTTTGTCCAAAGGAAAGCGTGGATATACAACTGGATCCAGAAATAATGCATCCTTTACCATTGGACACGATAACCATTTCCAAAGAACAGGTGCTGGGAACACTACTATCGTTGAATCCCAGAAAATCTCCTGGTTATGATAAAATAACCTCGAATATACTCAAGCATTGTGCACAACCTCTATGCGGACCTCTAACTCAGTTATTCTGCGGATCGCTGTCGCAAAGTGTCATACCGACTGAATGGAAATCTGGTATAATCTCCCCGATTTTCAAAGGCGGGGGGCGTTCAAAGCCCGTAAAATACAGACATGTTAACTTGCTATCCGCAGTATCCAAGGTGCTCGAAAGGATCGTCGCAAACAAATTGAGCAAATACCTTGAGGAAAATAAGCTATTTTCGGGAGCGCAACACGGTTTTAGAAGGGGATACTCTTGCCTTACTAACCTTCTCCTTACCCTTGACGACTGGACTCGAGCTGTAGATTTTAAGGATAGCATCCATGTATGTCACCTTGATATGTCTAAAGCATTTGACCGTGTAAACCACAGTATTCTGCTGCAGAAGCTGGAACGATGTGGTATCACTGGCAGACTATTAGCCTTTTTAGAAACTTCCCTGACTGATCGGCTTGTTCAAGTCTCTGTATACGGTGCTCTATCGAAGTCGGTAGCAGTGACAAGTGGAGTGTCTCAGGGATCCGTCCTCGGACCAATCCTCTTCGCGCTTTATGCCGATGACATACCGGCTCTCATCGAATGTAAGATCGTACTGTTCGCGGACGATATAAAAGTGTGGTCGAAGATGAGTAAGTCGGAAGACTGCGAACTTCTCCAGAAGGATCTGGACAACCTCCTGGCTTTGTCCCTAAAAAATCGCATATTTTTCAATTTCCAAAAGTGTCACATGTTAAACATTGGTAAATATGTGGAGTTCCAGTATTTTCTTGGAACACACAGCCTCTCGTTGACCTTGGAACAAAAGGACTTGGGTGTGTTTATAAGCAACACCCTAGGGATGTTGAGCCACTGCAACTACGTCTATCGCAAAACATCACAAAAATTGTCAATCCTAAAGAGAATTTTCGGTATGTTCTCAAAACATACTATTCCTTGCATTATAAATACGTACATCAGACCTACGATGGAATATGCAGTTCAAGCATGGTCGCCATGGCTTCAAATAGATGTTGCGACTTTGTAACGAATATATAATCGAGCTACCAAACTTGTAACCGGACTCAGCCGGAAACTCTACAATGAGCGAATCAAAACGCTAAATTTCTTTGATTATTCACGTCGTCGTCTCCGAGGGGATTTGATTCTGGTGTACAATATTTTGAATAACGAAAATCACCCACTAATGTTCTTATTGAATCTACGGAGCTCGCATAATACAAGAGCTCACACATTTACTCTAACTGTCCCTCACTCGAGACTCAACTGCAGACGATATTTTTTCCCGTGCGAGTTTGTTTTACTTGGAACAACCTGATAGATAATGTTGTAAACTCACTAAATCAGCAAACTTTCAAGAGAAGCCTTGATGCCTTTTTGACCTTAAACCCATGCATAGAAGAAAACTATACATCTTAACACCATGCATTTACATTTGTTATCCCATCAATCGAAAACAATTTCTGTTCTCTAGATTTTTAATTGATTCTTGAACTGATCAGCAAGCAACCTAATCCCATTATTGCTTGTTATATTATTCGTAGTTGCCATATTATTCTGTGGTTTTTGTAAAGCTTTATGCTTTTTAGACCAATAAAATTGAATTGAATTATTAGGTCATCAGTTTATTTAGCTTGGTTTTGCGGAAGTTGAGACTTGCTGTTTTCAACAGTGTGATACCACACGTATCATTTTAGTTATCCGGTAATAGAAAGAGATTTCAGATTTATTCTGTAAACGTGTCACTTATTTGCTCTTTACGTTTCAGATTTGCATCAAATCTGATGCATGCACACCAGGATACTTCAAAAACGACGAAGCCACGGCAGAGCTATTTGATCAAGATGGATTCGTTCGCTCCGGGGATATCGGTCAGTGGACGAAGGTTAGTAATTATATCAAAATTTCGGTTATTAACGTGGCACGCTTATATGAAAAGCATGAAATATGTAAGCATGAAAAGAACAATTGAGACAACTTGATCAATTTGGCGTAATAAAATTGTACATTCGATTAATATTTCGGGCTAATTTTTGGCTATTATCCGGTTCCAAGCATTTGATTTGGCACATTTCTAGACCACAAGCAACGAATTGTTGATGATTGAGTGCGGTTGCTTAATCATTTTGTTATTGTTCTCGTTCAAGAACGATTTTAACATTTCGGTAGATTAGTTGAACCATAATTTGAAACGTTCGATTTGTAGATGACACCGTGATATCAAAAGGTTTCAAGGATTCGAGGATTTATGGTTAGAAAGGTGAACAATTTACAACAGCAAATGATTAGGTATGAATGAAAATGAGAAAAATAATACTATATAACGAGTAGGGTATATCAAATGTATAGCTCATGAATGATGTTCGTTTGCATATATGAGACCAAGTTCGTTTTAAATATCGCCAGGAAAGGAGAGACTACTGCATGTTTACATAAGGAATTTTAGAACAATTTAGAACGCGTGGAAAAAAATATCTAGAAAAATAAATATGGAATATATGAAATGAAATATATATGAAATGTGAAGAAATACGGTATATAGTTAAACAAAATAAATATTAGTAGCACTTTTTTTTAAACTATGTTACACAACCTTAGATGATTCATTGTGCAAACGACTTTTACTCGTGTGTGGGTTTGTTATATGAAGACTGGTTTAATCAAAAACTCTTTGAAGGATGATTTTTCGCAACTTAGCAAGCAATGTGATCCGGAATAGATCACGTTTTACTAAAATATACTAAGTGAAAAATGAATATATTTTTGTGTGAAATTTTGTAAAATTTGAAAAATTTGAAATTTTGAAAACGAATTTGAAATATTTTATATATCTACAAGAAAGGAGAGACGATGTAGATGAATTCGTTGACTGTTCCGATTTCATATATTCCACGGCTTCAAATAATGAATTTGTTTAAAATGTTACCGCTGCATCAAGACTTGCCAAACAATGTAGTCGCTCGCCTAGCATAAACTGTGTTACAATAAAAATACTAAGCCGACTATTTTAACCGAATCTCATAGTTTGAATTAACTCCATTCTGTGAATCAGTCACTCAAAATATATCTGCGTGATTGCGAATAATGGAAGCTTCGGGATTAGAATTTCTTTATCAGTTATCAAATGGCAAATAATATTGTTGCTATTGCCAGATATGCAATATAAGTAACAAGATTCCCAGTGGAGTGCAGGCTAAGAGGGCGTCAACACTTAACAAGTCGAGAAAACTTTATCTAGAATGCAGTACGGAATGAACTATTACTAACTCAAATAAAGTGATACTTGTTTGTGACTACTAATCCGTACCAAGCCCATCGAACAATTCACAAAGTTGATCACGACAGTCCATAATAGAAGCACTGGACTCGAGTTTCGCTCTTATTTGAGCTCATTAGCAGTGCATATCCTCCGCTTCAGGTGGACGGGAGATGCATTATGGACCGTCGTGATCAACTTTGGGAAACTTTCAATGGGCTAGGTAAGTTTGACTAGTCACAAACATAAACAACATATTCTTCAAACAAACAAACATATTCTCGCTTAAAAGTGAAACCAATTCGATTCAATTGGAATTTAGGAAACCCCTATCAGTATCGAGATCCAATTTAAACATTTTACCATTCATCTTCAATTTACACAAAAAGTGAAAATTTTCAACCGGGATTAATCAACGACGTTGATGAGTAATTCTCATTTTTATGGATATATGACTCTACATTGGACGATTATATTATACTGTATGGTAGGATCAAACGTGCATGTTAAAACACATCGAAAGAGTAAATTTCAGTTTTATTGGAATAATTATTAATTAATGACGATCAAAATATTACACAACCCAAACACGGAATCACGTAGTTTTTTCTGTAAAATATCCTATCAGTTTTCAAAAGTTAGCAGAGAAAATATTTTCATATTCAACACTTGTTTTATTTTACCAGTCATTACTGACCGTAATATATTTTAACCTCAAAATCACAACAAACCTCTGACAATGTTGATAAACTAACAATAATTTGGTGCTGGTTTTCACAGCATGGAAGCCTCAAAATCGTTGATCGTTGCAAGAGCATATTCAAACTGGCTCAGGGTGAGTACGTTGCCCCGGAAAAAGTGGAACAAGCTTATCATTCAAGCCAGTACGTGTCGCAAGTGTTTGTCGACGGCAGGTCTTCCTCATGGTTCGTGGTCGCGATAATTGTGCCATCGTTTAAGACGCTGCGAAAGCGATTGAACGAGGTTTACAATGAAGCAGCAATGGAAAGCTTGACGGATGCACAATTGTGTGAAACAAAAACCGTGAAGGATTTGGTCTTACAAGATTTGGAAAAAGTAGGCAAGATGAAGGGATTAAGTGGATTTGAACAGGTGAGAATATTTGGTATACACTTTATGCGAACGCGAATAATTCCCCTTCTAACAGCGAAAAAATGTTGGCTATGCGTCTAAGACTTTAAATGAGACAGGATTTATTATAATTCATGTTGGAACAATTTGAAACCGAAAACAGTTGTGTGCGTTTCACAAGCCTTATGACATTTCTAGCGTTATCAACTTGAAAACATCTGGGCTAAGTTTCAAATATATAGTCGATTGTTTGATTGTTGTATATTGAAAACCTGGTTCACACCATGCATGTAGCATCCGAGAAAATCGCGGCTGTTTCTTAATGAAATAAATCTATATAATCGGTGGACCGATGGCGACTTGCAATTTTTGTCAAACTAAATCGATCGATGTCGACCATTGCCGTACATCTTGAGTGCATAATGGTTTCATCATCTAGAGCGTGTAAAATACCTAAACATTCCGACTCTGGAGTAACAATCTCTCCCCCAGTGCCCTCAGTAGTATGGTGGTAGTACGTGTTCGATCGGTGATCAGAGGCAGAGAACATCATCTTTTATTCCCTAGGTTCGACATGACGTTTTAACTTAATGCCTCACAAGAGAGGCGGGTAAAAGCAAGATGTTCCCAACTCTTATGGTCAATGTCATGAGCGTTCACACATCTTTTTCAGACGTGCTTGCAGTCTGCTCCCGAAGTCGACTTCTTAATTTCGACTCATCAAAGATTAGATCGTTTGAAATATAACCATTTTTTCATTCCGTACACGCGTACCGATTGTGAATACCGTGCTGATAAAACGGCGATTGTTTGTTTGATATCTGTTTTAATATTCAGTGAAACCAAGCAGCGGGTTAATTAAAATCATTCCTCGTTGGTGTTATTTTCAAATAAGCTATTCAACATGGATCATCCATAAAAAGCAGTCATTTCGGTTAAAATAGTACTGATGGCTTTCTCTGAACACACTACTAACTGAAATAGTTAATTTTCATGCTATACCAGGACCGTGTTATCGAAATCACTCTATTTACGCTCATATATTCCTAAACATAAATTCACACCTTGTTAAGATGATGTTTAATCAATATGTCGTATCCGTGATGTATGTAATATATCAAATATTACAGCTTTGTAATTCGTCAATTTTAACTTTTTATATTTTTCAATTCCGTTTTCTAGGCCAAAGCGATTTATCTCACCACGGAACAATTTACTGTTGACAATGGTCTCCTGACTCCAACTCTGAAAGTGGCCAGGGCGAATGTTCGGAAGCTTTTTCGTGAAGTTATCGAGGGTTTATATCAGGAGAAGATGAATTCTGAAACATAAACGCGATCGATCATTCGTTGTAATTGATTTCATTAGAATTTGGGTTTCTGACGATATTCATGTTTCCGAATGCATTATTCATAACAACGATTTCTTACATTTTGCTACATTTTTTACTTGATAAAATTTTAAAAAATACCTGCTTTTCAAAACCGCCTTCTCAATTATCAACCGTTGAGCAATATTTGAAAGTTAGAATTTCTATTAGATGTTATCCGAAATGAACTCAGCATCGTATTACAATGCTAAAGCAAGAATTCTTGTATTGTGTAATTGCGTAGAGAATCAGCAATGAGCGCTATTCAATTTCATACCAACAACACGAGGCTAAATCTGGTAACGAAGTTTACGTAGATCTCGTCACTTCCTGCCAATTCTCCACAATACAACATCAACCAACCCAGTATTGATTTTTAACCGCTTCGGTTGTGCTTTTGGTTGACCTCATTAAAATGAAAATCTGCTACTTGTGAAACATGTCGGTCTGTGATAAAGTGGTTAGGGTAAATTTCGAATCAGGCACTTGTCGCAACTGCTCACAAACGTGTCACGCAAAATGTGACAAATTATTGACCAAGGAGACAATATCGTTCGTAAATAATGAAAGCATCCCTGGTGTAAAACCAAACGAGAGTCTGTCTGCTTCAACAAGTGTCCAGCAATGCAACCTGGATGAACGCATGTTCAGCTTAGAGCTCAGCATGCAAATATTAAACGCATCTTTTGAAACTCTAGTTAAAGCTCCGCACTCTATGTTTGCCGGTACAATTACCGAAAAATCGGAAAATATAGTCTGTAGTGCCAATCAGACAAAATATACATCTCCTCAGATTATTCCATGTGAACGCTAAACTGTTATAAATCTGCCGGTGAGTCTTGCAGACGGCTCTCCTAATCAAGACTCAACCTTTAATAAGCCAACTGTCAACGTCATGCCTGACCTAAACTACTGTGACATTAACAATATTACGAAGACCAAGGTGTCCAGTCATATGAATGTTCAACTGAAACCAACTGATCCAAATTCAAAGGTTACCGCGCAAATGTTCTCAAAAATCTCAATGTAATCTGTGCCAACAAACAAGAATCCAGCGAGAACATTTTTGCGAATAGACAGAGACACGACCTAAAACAATGATTCAACCTCTGTACGATGATGGGTATGAAAACCATCAGACCTGCGGTAGTTATACGTATGGCTTCCTACATTTCGGTGAACCACGTCTACTGAATAAAAACTAAACAGTTAGGATGATATGGAAACTACGTGTGTTTCCCGAGTGCAATACTCGAATCTACACCGACATACAATAGTGGAAAGAAAAGGACATCTCGACGTTCGTGAGAAGAGCAGCGAGCGCAGTCTAATCATTCTAGTCGTTACAGAGGTTGCCAATATAACGAAGGCTATTAAGCAACAACAACAGGGCTACAAACAGAAGCTCTCATTAAGAGCTCGGGAGTGTGCCGTTGTGAGTACTTTCATGATACCCCGGTCATCAAATTTCAAAGGTGATGGGCCACCTACGTTGAAACTCACTTTCTTAACCAGTGCAATTGCAGCGAGTGAGGGTTTGGGGAAAGAAGCCGAAATTGAGTGTGTCAGGTCATTTCAGGTCAACTAGTCGCAGCTGACGTATATCTGGCCCATTGTTACATTTCGGTCCAACAATAACCACAACCCCCGCGTGCCACGCACATACATCGATTGTGTCTCTATTCATCCCTGAGGTCAACCTGTCCAACGATAATCGCGTTCACCCATCGAATCCCACAACACCAGAGAAGCCGATGGGTCAAAAGATTATATTACGCACAAGACAAATAACGAAACACATGCTTATTTTATATATAGGCAATTCGAACAATCACAACGGTGATGCTCGAAGTGTCTGTCCCGGTTATCATTTCGATCTGATTTGTCAGTCGATTTCGTGCCAACCCGTACACTTGAAGCCCTTAGCACGTTGGGCTTCTTGAACAATCTTGATGAATTGCATATCGTTAGATATTGTTTGTCGTTGCCCATCTCCTCCTGTTCTCACACAATCCTTACAAACTCCTGATTATTACGAATTTTCGAAAGTTGTAGTCGGCCAGGAATATTTAGTTTCGTGCATTTAAAAAGGGAACTGTAGTACACATGACTATACCGCCGATTCTGCTGTACCAATCTTTTTTTGATGAAACTATATGGTAAGCCTTAAGAATATAATAGATTGGTACGCGAATGTTTGCTGTTCATAAAAGATCATTCGCATGCATCTCCATCACACCCACCCACCCCACAAATGCGTGCAAATGATCTTTTATATTCATGGTCATGGGTTTTAAACCCAGTCTACATGAGTGGTGGCTCATGTGATTGAACAGGTTGGTCGTACCAACCTTAACCAAAAGTGGCATACAAGCGCAACTTGTTTGCTGTTCATGTTTTTAGCAAAATTCATCAAATGGAGAAGGTAAGATGCTATCCAGTGTATACATATGTTGGATCTAAATCGTGGATGTGACTGGCAAATACAGTCTGCAACCGACAGAACCTATACTATATAAACCATTACGTAGCGGCAGCTTTTAATTTCAATGTATTCAAATAGTTGTACATGGAAAGACAATGCGAAATGTCACGAAAATAGCCGGACTAAATGGTTTGCATAACAGTGAAACTTCGATGCGGTTAACAGTTAAACATTCGTTATTAGTTTCATTAATTTTCGAAATTCAGGATTTTCGAATTAATACATGGCATCCAGATGACGCATGTTTTCAGATTATCGTCAGACAAAAAGATTAGTAACATGTTGCAGGCCATTAGTAAACATTATTCGTCAAACGGAATGAAAACGTTTGAGCTGTAATAAATGTTTCAACACGCATGTAAACTCTTTAATCTAAAAACTTTAGACGAGATAAATTGTTGTTAAACAAATGTTAGAGGTTACCAACAAACTGTACCGTCTAATCAATATATTTAGAAAAAATTTATGGTAAACGCTGTGAACCATATCTCCCATAATGCTCGGAGTGATAAAAAGTACCCGTTTTTAATGTCGATGTTTGGAAGTTTGGTGTCATGACCACTGGTCGGTTATTCAAAACAGATTTCACACTTTCCTAGGATATACAGGATGATTTACACTATCCAGCGAGCACAGTTTGAATGTTGTTCACATAACCTTAGGTCAATCCCTCTACAAATCAAATTGTAGTGGCTCAATGTGCCGTAAAGTGGAAGTACTAACAATGAGCCCTCGTATGATGTACAAAACGCCGCACTCCCATGCTTCATAGCAGCAGGAATCCGCGAAAATTCAAGCGAGAACAACAGCAATCCCGTAATTCGTGTCCCTGAAGCATCATGTGAAAAACCTACCGGTATTAATTTGCTTTGAGAGAGAAGTAAGTGGACAAGATCAGCAACCGTTAAGTGGAATGCAATTTGTTGAGGTCGGTTGAATAAGCGCAACACGGCGAGGGCTCACGGAAACCAGTTAACACGCAATCGCCTAACAATATCAGCTCAAAGTGGCAGCTGGTACAGACACATTCGAGGTGTTATTTATGATTTGCATTAAAGTAAGCGCCATAAACTATAGACAATTTGGTGTTCACTGGCATGGAAACAATCATAGATGTTTAAATGTTGTTACGTTGTTACACGATAGTCGACCAGACAATAAAACCATAGGTGGACCAACGTTATATGGAAATTTCTCGGGGTATGGGCGAACAAATATTAGACGATAAAACAAAGCAGCATTTGAAATCATTTGACCAGACATTATTATCCCCTATAATATTTTCTTAATCGACGTTGTACATCGACGAGGTTTAGATTCAATTAAATTCGTGGTTTTCATTGGTCTAAAAAGCAACGAGCTTAACAATAACCACAGAATGGTAAACAATTGAAATGTAAGTGCATAAACAAGATAAGAATTTAGAATAAGTAGTATATAAGTGTTCGGGAAACGAAAAATTCGAAAAATTCGTGTAATTTTGTTTAAATGTCATGCAAGCTAGTGGATTTAGGTAAACTGTTCCAAGTAAAACAGACACGGACAGAATCAAAATAGATTCTACAGTTCAGGCTGGAATGAGGTACCACCAGCACATATTCATGGGTCCAATAATTTCTTGTATCCCTTCGCGTGAATAAATCCTGTAAGGGATGGTTTGGGGTATAACATATTTTGTAGAGTCGGATAAGGTCTTTAGTGATTCGTCGATAGGGAAAGTCGAACAGGTTCGGCTGAGCTATCCTTTCTTTATAAGGCTAGTTTCGGATGCTGAGAACTGGTTTTGTTGAGCGGTGATAGATTCGCTGAACAAGTTCAACATCCTTCTTGAGCCACGAAGACCATGACTTAACACCATATTCCGTGACTTGTATGAATTATGCATTCATGATCGTTGGGAATATCATGGGCGAAAATTTCTCAAATGCCCTTCTGAGTAGATTTAGTACTCGTGTTGCTATTTTTAAAGGCAGTGTTAGTTTGAAGTGAGGTTTTTAAACTGCAGCATATATAGACACCCAAATCATTTTCATTACTGCAATTTTAAAAGACATGTGAACCTGTATGATATGTGAAATCTACTCGATTCCCAAAATTCATGACCTTGCATTTGTTGGAGTTAAACGGCAGTTTGTTATTCAAAGACCAGCTGTGAAGCGCATCAAGATCTTTTTGTAATAGCAGACGGTATTCTGGGATACGGATGCAACGCTATATCTTCAGTTCGTCCGCAAATAGCGAAATTTTACATCCAACAATTTCTGGTACTTCGTTGACATAAACCAGAGAGAGGATCGGACCAAGAACTGAACCTTGGGGAACTCCGCAAGTTGCTGCGATTTGTCTTGATAATGCATCGTCAACACGTACATGGGTAGTGCGATTTGTGATTTATTCACTGAGACAATTCAGCAGCTTTTCGGTGATACCAAGCCTTCACAGCTTCGGCAGTAATAGGATATGGTTATCACAATCAAATGTATTCGAGATATCTAGGTAGCAAGCGTGTATTGCTTGCAATTCATCTACCGCTTGTGTCCAATCATCCAGCGTTATCAGTAAATTAGATAAACTGGAATAATTTCGTCTAAATCCATGCCGTTTTCTCGTAAGCAACTGATTATTTTTGAAATGTTTCATTAGATCCTCAACAGTAAGGCGCTCGAGTAATTTGGAAATCACAGGTAACAGAGTAACTGGTCGGTAATTAGAAACATCGGAGCGATTTCCACCTTTATAAATATAAGAAATTATCCCGCGTTTCCAATCTTTAGGAATCACTCTATTTGACAGTGTTTGTTTGAACATGTGTGTGAGTGGTTTCTATAGCAAATTCGCACATTGCTTCAATAATAGCGGAGTTATTTCGTCGGCTCCGAAAGAGTTTTGGTTTTAAGATTAAACAAACTTGAAGGACGCCTTTCGACGTTACATTTATTTCAGGCAAGACAACCGTGATTGAAATGGTATTATTGGGGATGTAATTCGTTTATTCTGTCGGACTGAATACAGATGAATAAAACGTGCTTCAGCAGTTTCTGATGCAGTTGTTGTTGGTCCCATAACGTGTTCACGGACTCAACTCCAGGTTTCACATTAGCTTGATCGTTAAATATACGATAAATTATTTTGGAGTTGAGCTCCATCATGTGTGATATCACTTGTTGTAAGTACAACTTTTCTTGGATGACAAATTTGTTTACTTTGTTCCGCAGTAAACGGATTTTTTCCCAGGTCGCGATGATGCGTTTTGCCGATAATGTCGCCAAGCAGTGTTTCGTGTCTTTAACTACCTACGAGTTTTGCTTCTTAGTTTAAATTCGAGGTTTTTCTTGATTTCCTGATGAAAAATTCTGAGCTCAGTTTGATTGAATTCTTGAGATTAGATATAAGCTATACCAAACCTCACGTACGTTGTTGGTTTCCGGTTGGCGGTTAATCGTGCTTTCAAGAGATCCGCTCACTGTCGTAATGTTGATCCGTCCAACTGTTTGACGGTCATCTTTTGTTTTTACAGCTTCAAACGGATAGTCAAACTGGATGAAGACGTGATCACTTAGTCCCAGTGGACTTTCGTAAGCAAAGTTATCAATGTCGTGTTCATTGCTGGTTAGAACGAGATCTAATTGTGAAGGTACATCGGTTCCGTGGTGTCGGGTATAAGATGCACTGTGGATATAAAGAGGAATATCGTCCAACAACTAACTGAATGCGCGTTCGAGGGAGCGTCCTGGGAGAATGGTACTGCTTTGCAGATATGAAGTTTAGATACGCTCAGTCTAATTTCTCTTGGTATTAGTCTGCGGCCATTTTCTCAGCCAGTTTTGACCGTGTCCAACATATCTTTACGAAAGATCGTTATTTTTAGGGTCATAGGACCGATGCCTTTATAATTCGTAGATTTGGGAATGCGGAACGGGTCCATCACAGCTACATCATGCAAGCCAGGTATATGACTGAGGAATCTCCATTGTAGCTGCACTGCTTCATCAGTTGCTTCATCAGCTTCTGGGACTCCCAACAGGATTACACCTCGATCTTCCCTTGTTATCTCTGTGCTGCACTACTGTTGGCACAGCCCGTGTGGTCGGAGAGAACACAACCGTCACTCAACTCGTCTATTCACCGAATGCAAAGAGTATCACAAGTGAGCAAATGTGTGAATATCACAGTGAGTAAAAATCACAATTTGAACTCACCATCGATCTTGATTGGTCGATCAATCGATAGTTCGTTCACTGTCTATACAAAAGAGGATGCCATCCTAACATCCCTCTTCTTCGTTTGGTCTTCTTTTCAAAAGAGCACATCACCGAAGATCCTTCTAGTGGTATCTGAACGCTCCCTACGCAGGAGAAAGTGAATATAAGGATGTGTTCCCGATCCTATTCAGAGTTGGCCGTTATTTTAAGAAGTCTTGGCTTGTCCAGCTTTGAGAAAGTAAGTTTACGATTCAGTCGTATGAATGATACTAGTTCAATTAGCTCAAAGTTTATGAAGCTGCACAACCTTCTCCAATTTTATTTATCCTACTTTAGCCTGTCACATAGATAGGGGGCACTCTTGTACTTTACGTTGGTGCAAATTACGCTTAGTTCATGGAGCGATTGTACACTATATGCCTATCGCTTTAGCTGGTTGCAGGACGTTTCAACTGCCTTATAATCAATACGTATCGTGACCACGTAATGAGTATTTTAGACCGTGACGTTTGGTTTTAAACCTGAGGGTTTTGGCTAAACCTTCAGATGA